>JAQGAC010001471.1:0-13754 GCA_034696585.1 Isotomurus maculatus | reverse complement strand
ACTGTACAAGTATGATGTTCAGGTAAGTTAAAGTTCTACGATAATTATGTTATTATGCTAGTCTGCTATAAAGTTGGAATTTTACTTGGTCGACCTCCTTTATCAAATCCATCAATCCATCGGGGAAAATTCTCCAAATAGTAAGGATCAATTTTTGTGCTTAATATCGAGTCAACGTTGTTTTCCTTTCTCCATTTTAAGTTCTAGAAATATGCAGGTCAGTCAGTCAGTTCAAACTACTTCAGACTTTCGAACTGAATGCAACACAGTATCACGGCATTGTGCGCATCAAATTGTGTCTTACGTTTCTCAGCATATTCTCAGATTTGTCCAAATCCAAGTCTCGGGCTAAAATGCAATTAAGAATTTTATTAAATGATTTCTAGGGATGCTAGGACTAGAAACAAATCACTGCATATTGGTACATTAGGTTGATAGATGTTATAAAATCACCTCGTAGCCATCGAATTAAGAACATGTCATCACGCAACTCTTCATCCCGTAATGTGTCTTTCAATCGACATCGGAACTAAACGGTTGTAAGGAAATTCATTTAAAATGCACGAATTAAAGCAGATCTTACATCTCTTAAAAAATTGCCTTACTTCTTTAATTACTTCCAGCTCCTTAGCACTAGGTAAAGCCATCCTTATTTAGATAAAGAATATCCGTAAAATTAAACTACGTTTACAAGGCACTCTGTTCGATATGACCACAGTTGACACCCTGTCCCCTGTCACGAGAAAACCGATAAGTAAGTTCTTTGGAAACTTTTGTGCGTCAACGAGTATTTTGCATCGTACAAGTGCGTGGCTCGAGTTCTCTCAATAAACTGAGCAAGTTTGGTCTTATGGCAGTTATTACTTACACGCGAGTGAGTAAACTATATTATAACGTCATCTTACTTTGAGATTTAACTAAAATGAATTACTTCACTACTGTACTGACTTATTTTATTTCATGTAAGTAATGCTGTGAATAAAGGGGCTGACCTTCCAACTCATATCAAATTCAGTATCAGTATCCAGCACGAGGAAATCAAGAATTTCCTTGCAGTTCAGTACAAATGCTATTAACTCACTGAAGACTGAATAGCAACGTCTTAATCTGTGGGTTCGCACTAGTTCGCAGAAAGAGATCATGGAGTCAGAGGGTAGTGCATACAACGGTGAATAGTCAATAGCAAGCGATATAACCTGAGGTCAAGCTAGGCATTGTCTTGACTAGACCACTAGACCAAATGTTTGCCCTCACTGATCCTAAAGTTGTTTACTTCACACGTTGAGTTTAAAGTTGTTGAAAAGTAGACCTGAAGCTGAGAAGGAAAAAACCTGTTATTATTACAGGCCGGTAGTGCTTCTATTTCAACACAGATCCACATTTTTGTACGAATTATGGTAATTTTGTTGGAAATGTTGGAGTATTAAGGATACAGGAAAGAGGAATCAGCAATTCCCCTTATCTGTGGGATTTTTCTTTTTCCTTGATGCGAATACTGCAGTGTGTCAGGTGTCAAGTCAGTCATACGAGACGACTTTCTTTGACAATACCATGAAAAAAAGCTTTACTCATGTCTAACTGGAAGTCTTTCCGTGCTGGCATGTGCAATCTTTACTTTTATTACACAATTTTGAATGCATATAAAGAATAAGATGTGTAAAATCTGAAGCGAACTCCACGTGTATGACATACACAACAGTCAACAAGTTTTTAACCCTTTATTTCATTCAATGAGCAAGAACAGAGGTTAGAGTGTGTGTTGGCGTTGGGTAATACTTACTGAAGGTTCTATCGGGTTAGATTGAGAGAAATGATAAGTCTAATCTAAGCGGAAACTCCAGTTTCAGACAGCCAACAAAAGAATAATATGGTTTATTTATAACTATAATAATAAATTGTTTTTCTTTATTTCTGAGTTTCATTCACGTTGCCTCAGTTTAAGAAACTTACACTCTAACTTCAACTACGATGGTTTGCAAGTTTTTATATTACACATTTCTCGTGAGATAAAGCAAGCAGAATGAACCATCTGCGTAAGAGGAATGCAAGTTGCCTCCGTTACAACCACCACAGCGTGCAGGAAAGTTAGGGAGACTCCATCTGTCCACCACTACGACACTCACTCACTGACAACCGCGCGTTCTTTGAACACACCCACCACCACGCACTGGCCCTGCGACGACAACAAACACCCCAGACGTCAGTTCCGTGTGAACCTCCGTTCTCTCAACATCCTTCACTCAACTCCTATTCAAATTCAACTCTCCATCTCCTCATATTCTTCACGCACAAACTCCAGTCCTCCCAAACTTCACACACACACTACATCTCCTCCAAAACTTATGTCCACTCCAATTCGTGACCTTGCTCGGAGCCCTGAAGTAGGATGGCCAGGCGGAAAGAACGAGCTCGAAGAAAGTCTGTCCGAGGATGAACAAGACGGCAGCTCTCACCCTGTATCAGAGGGGCTTAAAGAAGCAGGTGCAACGGCAGAAGCCGACGAAGACGTGCATAGTGATAATAGTGAAGTATCTGAACAAGGTTTACGACAAGCTGAGGTGCACTCGTGTCACATTTGCGCTAACATTCCGGATGAGGCAGTCAATCTGGTGAAACAGAATTCTGGGCTAGATGCAGAAGCAGCTCGCAAAGCCGCGTTTGTCTTGATCCAGTTTATGAAGGTACGTGTAGTTTTGAAATAGTATCTATCGTCTAGCATCTATATCAATAAATTATAATAGCAAATATGAAAACAAATTAATAATTTTTTACGTAGGAAAATCGTCACACTGAAGGAGTGCAGAACTTGTTGAAATACATTTCAGACCTAGCTTTTCACGGCAGCTCTGCGAACAAGCGAATAGATTCATACTATGCAAAAATGGTATCAACTCCCGTTCAAGTTTGTGATCAAAGCCCAGAAATAGGATGGCCAGGCAGAAAGAACGAGCTCGAAGAAAGTCTGTCCGAGGATGAACAAGACGGCATCTCTCACCCTGTACCTACAGAGCGGCTAAAAGAAGCAGGTGCAACGGCAGAAGCCGACGAAGACGTGCATAGTGAAGTATCTGAACAAGGTTTACGACAAGCTGAGGTGCACTCATGTCACATTTGCGCTAACATTCCGGATGAGGCAGTCAATCTGGTAAAACAGAATTCTGGGCTAGATGCAGAAGCAGCTCGCAAAGCAGCATTTGTTTTGATCCAGTTTATGAAGGTACGTGTAGTGCGTGTTGCACTGTTGCATCTAACTAATCTAGCATCTGTAATATCTTTATAATATTATCAATAGTTTACATTAAAATTACGTAGGAAAAGCGGCACACTGAAGGAGTGCAGAACATGTTGAAATACATATCAGACCTAGCTTTTCACTGCAGTTCTGCGAACGAGCGTGTGGATTCATACTATGCAAAAGTTGTGTCAACTCCAGTGTCTCCAGTTCACCTTCATGCTCAAAGACCTGAAATTGGATGGCCATGCAGAAAGAATGGGCTTGAAAAAAGTCTGTCCAAGGATGAACAAGATGGCACCTGTCCCCCCTTTCCTACAGAGGGTTCGAAAGGAGCGGATGTAACGGCCGAAACCGAAGAAAATGGACAGTCTAGAAAAAGTTTACGACAAGTTGAGATGCACTCGTGTCACATATGCGCTAACATTCCGGATGAGGCTGTCAGTCTGGTAAAACAGAATTCTGGGCTAGATGCAGAAGCAGCTCGCAAAGCCGCGTTTGTCTTGATCCAGTTTATGAAGGTACGTGTAGTTTTGAAATAGTATCTATCGTCTAGCATCTATATCAATAAATTATAATAGCAAATATGAAAACAAATTAATAATTTTTTACGTAGGAAAATCGTCACACTGAAGGAGTGCAGAACTTGTTGAAATACATTTCAGACCTAGCTTTTCATGGCAGCTCTGTGAACAAGCGAATAGATTCATACTATGCGAAAATGGTATCAACTCCCGTTCAAGTTCGTGATCAAAGACCTGAAATTGGGTGGCCAGGTAGAAAGAATGGGCTTAAAGAAAGTCTGTCCGAGGATGAACAAGATGGTATCTATCCCCCTTTACCTACGAAAGATTTCGAAGAAACATTCATAGTGGCTGAAACAGGTGAAGATGTCACTGGACATTATAGAGCCCAACATGTCGCGGAACATTCTAGATTCCAACATGTCGCGGAACAGTCTAGATTCCAACATGTCGCGGAACAGTCTAGATTCCAACATGTCGCGGAACAGTCTAGAGCCCAACATGTCGCGGAACATTCTAGAGCCCAACATGTCGCGGAACATCCTAGAGCCCAACATGTCGCGGAACATTCTAGAGACCAACATGTCGCGGAACATTCTAGAGCCCAACATGTCGCGGAACATTCTAGAGCCCAGTATGTCGCGGAACATTCTAGAGCCCAACATGTCGCGCAACAAATTTTAAAGGTTGAGTAAAATACTAAAAGTTGCTAAAAAGAAAAAAGAATTTGGATTAGATTATACTTGTTTAGACAAAACCATTTTCCCCGTTGAATTTCTGTATTGCAGGATGAGGAAGACTATGATGATGAGTTTGAAGTCTCGTGCAAAGACACCGCTGGCCCTCTGAAGTCTCAATTAATTGCCAGCTTGAAAATGAACGTAGATTTTCCACTTACATCCAGAAATTATATGCAAGCTGAACCTGTCATAATTATGCGGACTAAAGTGAAACAGAGATCCTCTCAGCCGGAAGATGAAATTAATGTAAGTGAATTGTACCGAACCTCTCACGATGGACTTCGCTTGACACCTAATGCAACAAGCCGACTCAGATCAGATCGACACAGAGAAGGTCGGGACGACCGAAGTAGACAGGATTCGAGGAATATAAAACAAACTGAGACCTTGTCGTACTCGATGAATCAGCATTATCAGCAATTACGAAATAAGAAGATGCAAAGGAGTTACAGTGATAGACAGTAGATATATACATATACTAAACACATTTTACTAACTTTTTTACACATGGAGTTCAATTTTTTAAGTCCACTGGACATACTATCTGCAATTACTCATGTTTCGTCTCAGTACAATGAATGACCATTTGACAATACATTTTACTATAACGGGAAAACTAACAGTGCACCATCATTCACATAATAATTGACTTCATACTTCATAATAATTTACATCAGTTGCAAACAAACTTCATGGGTAAGGACAGGTAGACTTATCAAATGACTCACTTCACATATCAACATTCAACATCCATACGACCAGAATGGTTCATTTAATATTATATTGCATTATGAATAGCACATTGTGCCTCCGCATGCGCCAGTTTACTTATCAAGGTTCCGAAATGACAAATATAACATCGTGCATATAACATGGCGTGCATAAATACATCAAATACTTTTTAAAACGCTAATCCCTGATCAGCATAGGTTTTGAAGATTTTCTCAATTGAGTGGACGTAGGCTGCAGATCGAAGGTCCAATCCAAGATTGTACTGCATAGCCACCTTCATAATATTCTGTAAAGTAAATTAAGCAGCAACAAATTAATTTCCTTTCATTTACATTCATTCCAATATAATGATATCAAGTAGCACAATAATTTTCACTCACCCTAGCACTTCGTTCCATGGTGTAGTCAAGTCCAGAATGGACGATGTCTTTCTCGGAAGCACCACCCATCCTCTTCTGGAAGGCTTCAGAGGGAGTAATAGGGATTCTTCCTCCAACACGACCAAACCTTCTTTCTAAACTCTCCTGCACAGACTCCAACAGATGGAAATTAGATTCCTTGTCATATTTGAAGGTAAGTCTGCCGTATGAAACGTGGTTCAAGTTCTTAAGCCATTCGAAATATGAGACTGTCACACCACCAGCGTTAATGTACAAGTCGGGAATAATGAGAACGTTTTTGTCAATAAGGATTTTGTCTGCTGCAGGAGTTGTAGGTCCGTTTGCAGCTTCCGCAATAATCTAAATTATATGTTTAGAAAATGGAATCGTTCAATTTCGTGCTACCAAAAAGTGCAGTAATGCGTAATATGCCCATCAGTACCTTAGCTCGGATTTTATGAGCATTAGCTTTGTGAATAACTTTCTCCGTAGCTGCTGGCACAAGAATGTCACACTCCTCATAAAGCAAATCCTCTCCTTTGTATTCTTCAGCACCAGGGAATCCCATGATAGAACCGTTGTTGTGAATTTTGTAATCTTCCAGCTGCTTGGGGTCGATTCCATTCTTGTTGTAAATGCTACCGTCTCTCTCCTTGATACCAATGCAAACGGCACCAGCTCGTACCAAGTATCGACAAGTGTGAAGACCGACGTTACCAAATCCCTACAAAACATATCAGTGAATTAGATGTTCCGGGTACAATCATTTATCTAAATAGGTATCAAATGACTCACTTGGACAATGAACGTCTTATCAGCCCATCCAGGAGTGCACCCAATCATTCCCATGTAGCTTGCTTCATTAATAAAGTTATCTAGACCATGGAAAACTCCTCGTCCTGTAGCGGACGTACGTCCATGAATACCTCCTTGGTTAATGGGTTTTCCAGTAACGCAAGCATGACCGTTAATGTCCAAATGACCAATCGTTTTCGAGTATGTATCAGCGATCCATGCCATTTCTCTCTCTCCAGTACCCATGTCAGGAGCTGGCACGTCAATACCGGGTCCAATAAAGCCTTTCTTTGCCAACTCCAGAGTAAATCTTCGAGTGATCTTCTCCAATTCATTGACAGTGTAAGCCCTTGGGTCGATAATGATTCCAGCTTTCGCTCCACCGAATGGTACATCAACGCACGCACATTTGAACGTCATCAAAGCAGACAGAGCTTTGACTTCATCAAGTGTCACATCCAAACTGTAACGGATACCTATTACACAATCACAATAAAAATACATTAAGTAAATTGTGGTACGATATCATCATCCCACCACGACCTTGGCTAACTCAAGCCATCAAATCAAAGGTCAAAGCATTACTTATCGACCACCGGCTACTGACTACCATCATTTCACAATATTATTAACGCAATAATAAGCAATCGCATTCGTAATTGAACCAGACGTAGACGAGATGAGCAGAATTAGTTTTCTTCGTACTTTAATTTTTTATCATTGAGTCGTAAGTCGTAAGACTATCATAAGAGTATTGACAGTTTGCTACCAAACTGTTTAAAGTTGCTGAGCTTTATGTCTCTACACTCTACAACTCGTTAACACAATTAATTTTGAATATACTATTAGGCTATAAGATGTATTCCATAGCTTCAAACTCAGTCTCTCATTGGCGTTTGTGGGTGGTGTGTGGCATTAGTTATGATACCTCACACTCAAACTTTAAAATATTATTATGGAACATTACAACCTTCACCCCTGATTTATACTCCGAAATCAAAATGAAATCACGGTGAAAAAGAGCCGTTCATAAGCTGAACCACCCCCAACCCCCCCTAGTTTCCAGGGGGAGCAGTGTTCTACGAATGGCCCTTCTTCACTTTAATTTCATTTTGATGTCCGAGTATAAATTGGGCCTCAGCCAGCAAATATACATTATTGAATTTTCTCTCCAATAGCCAAGCAGCTTAAAATCTTTATTTCTTCTTCAGTACCGAAAACCCAATAAAAGCTTTACGACTCGTGCTGTTATGTAGATTGTGTTTCTGCTGTACTAATTGAACTGCATTTTTATCAGCTTAACAATTTTGCTTACTACTGTACAAGATGCTCCGCTTCTATCCGAACAAACCCCACTGTAACTGGTATGGAATTGTTCGGATGAAGTGGTAGACCTTGTATACAGAAAAGTGTTAAATTAAAGCTTACAGTATGCTCATACTTTCTATCCATCAACTACGTTTAACTCTCCTGGCACTACTTCCTCAACCCTTGTGAAATAAGTTGCACTGAATGCCAGTTTTATAATCTTCCTTCAATACCTAACAAAATGCATGCCAATGAATCAATTTTCCAAGTATCAATTCTGCACTCTGGCTTAATAAAAGTTCTTTATCCCATCGCATGCATCTCAAACCCATAATTATTATTTACTTCAGCTCATTTGTATGCATACAACAAAAACCGGATTAAGTCTGTACTTTGTTCCATCACAGTCTACAAGGTTTATGTTATTTACTCTCCATCTAGCTCTACTTACTGCAATCTTGATTTGTGGCTGTGGTTATATAATTTCTGCGTGTACTTGCTTAACCCTGACGAAATTTGACAAGCCTTATCTTTCAGGTTTTATACTTTTGAAGAATATACGTACGTGCTTTCCTGCACGTCAATACTGACTTCTGAACTGGCTATTGGATTGGATACTTATTGGATTAATTTTAATGAATTTTATATTTGACCTCAAAAAACCTTAACCTAACTTCTCCTTTCCCTAGATTTAACAGCTTAGCATAGCACTCACCTCCTTTGGTAGGCGTCCTATGATTCGAATGCTGTGCTCGATAACCAGTGATCATATCATACTTTCCATTGTCCCGTTTGAGAGGAAATGAAACTTCCAGGACATGATGGCAGGGTTCCAACATCCTCATGATACCCTTTCCACGCTCCCTCTTCTGTTCAATTGTAGCCAGTGGACCAAGATTAAGTCCCTCGACCAAACTAAAAGAAAATCACACTCATTAGATTTAATATAACAACTTGCGGGAATACGTATTCCGAATTCATGAACATACTTTGTCTCGGAGATCTGACAAGCTCGATGATAGAAGTACTCGACCATTTCGAAGAAAAGAGGGTCCTCCGCATCCGGGATGGACTTGAGTCTATCTGGGATTTGGTGGGTGGAGGTGGAGGATGCTCGCAGGGCGGTGACCAGGCCCTTCTGTGCCCCTCCGGCAGCCAACAGCGATGACCTTACAAGTCCGAACATCTTGCAGGTTTCCTTGTAATACTTCAGTGGGCGACTAGAATGTCTGTGTACGACTGGATGCGTCGGGCCCTCCTCACGTACTGGTCACTGGAGATGATAACCCACTTGAGTTAAATGTGAGTTAATTTAATTGTATGGAAGACAGATCCTTCCACACACACAGATATAACAGGAGTGTGTGAGTCGGTGTAAGAGTTGGGTGTGTGTATAGAGTATAGACTCGGTAACTTGTGTGTGTGTGTGTGTGGAGCTGCAAGTTTGAATTTGCCGGGAGTCCCTCCACAGACAAAGTCTTAGCACTAACCCGTTGAGGAGAAAAGACGGTGCTGGTGTAAAGTCGGCTCTCGGCTAATGCTAACAGAAATACGGTGACTATTATAACGCTGAATTCGAAATCAACCGTCTGAAAATGAATTTGCAACTTATTTTGCTTTTTTATAACCTATGTGAATGTCTTAAGGTTTTTTATTTTGCATGCAGTAACTACTGTAGCGTAGTACAGCCTGGAATTCATGGAGAAATCTGCAGTAAAATAAAACGCAGGGGGCTTGCTGATAAGTACGGCTGACAGACGCTGACGCTGATATCGATCATTTCAAGATACATAAGAAGTTTTCATAAGTTACGACTTGATTTATCAGAACTACTTGTGTTATTTACTGATTAAGATTTCGACCAACTTATGGTACACGTAACAGAGCTGAGCTGTGTTATACACCAATAGTTGTAGCATGAAAATGTAATGCTTTTCAGTTAGACTGACAGGCTGGTTCTAAATCATTTAGTTTAACTTGTTTTGGTAGGATGCCCTAATGGCTAATTATCATGCCTATTTAACACATCTCCTATGAAGCGTCGTCTACTATGTGGCTAGACTTCGACTTCCTTGTGGCTTTAAGCGCAGATGTTAATAAGTTGACCAACATCCTCCAGCTTACAAGTTATACTTGGAAAGATGCAATTGAAGATACACCTTAAATAATGTGTTTTCTGCAGCCTTCGGGTATCGGGTAAAATATAGCCGAAACTATGTCTTTCGGGTACAGAATCCTGTTTTGACTTTGACTCGCCCTGTAAGACACACCGCTTTTCGGTGTGTTCTCATTGGCCGCTAGGCGAGGAGCTTATTCTTATCGACCCAAAAATAGATCAGTATCCGAAATGGGTCATGCCACCTCACTCACACTTTTGTCCTTTCCTCTTTGTGCATTGCACGCCATGTAAACTTACCAACGCTGTATATTCACGTGTCACGAGTCTCAACCTTTTCCTTCAGAAGCATTTAACTCTTCCCTTGATGCTTTGTTTTTCTTTCAGGAGATTATTTATTCATCTTGTGAATATCACTTTTAGTGTGCACTCAAGTTCAGAAAGTTAATAGGAGAGAGCCAGAGAAGATATGTGTTAGGCCAAATGAATGCGATAATGAGATGGGTAAACCTCAGCTAAATAATTAGCATTCAACACCTAACACGCCACAACCTTCGTCGAATACCGTACAACATGTAAGACCACGAACAATAAGAAAACAACACATTATGCATGAGTATACATTTCGTATTTTGAATCTTTCAATACTTCATCCATCATAACATAACAAAAACACATGCATAATGTACAAACACATACAGACTACAGACTGATAATACTGCATCTTCAAGTCTTCAACTATAAAAAAAACTTCCACTCCAGTATTATACCACGGTACAAAGACTTAACATGTGAGCAAGTAGGCAGATCTTAACAGATAATATATAGGATTTATGATACATTAATATATGAAAGAATGAAGTCTTAACGCCGACATCCCATCGAAAGGTTTCGCCTGTTGTCTGTTGTACAATAAAGACGTTAATTGGACTGTCAACTGTATTGGAGTGTATGGTTGATATTTGAATAAAGACAGGATGATGGTCGACATTCCTTCAACCCCCGCCCCCAACAGTGCCCATATAAAGTTCGCCTCATGACTTTCAACTTTTAAAACGTGGATTATTCGGCTGCCCTCTTTCGATGCATGTCACGGCATATCACACTGGGATTCACAAATCGGTCGAACCTTTCATAGATTTAAAACAAAGGATGTTAAAACCAAAGTGAGTGAGTAAGCTCAATGTTGCAGTCACAAAGGTGCGGATGAGTATCGTGTTTGTGAGGTTAATTAGTTGGTAAAGGAAGACAGTAGGGTTGGTTAGAGACAGATTGAAAGAGAATCCATGAGATGATCCATCATCGAAGTCTCACCGGCACAACTATCAGCATCCTCATCTGCTTCGTCGATCACGACTCGATACCGAACTGTCTTTGACCGGAATCGGCTGAAAGTATTGTCGAACACAAGTACATCTGAAATAGTTGTTAGGAAAATGTTTTAAGTTCATCCTTCAGCTAAATATTAGATTTTCATGAAAGATTACATTTCCCAGCCTTTGGACTCTTGATTCCACCGCATTGTACTTCTTCATGAGAATTAACTCGTTTGTAAGGCATGGCGATTTCCGTGCCCTCGAATAGAACGGAAAATCCGATGTCGTTTTTATCAGTTTTGAATGACCATCTGTAATTTCATCGTGGTTAACCAAGCTGTTAAACTACTAGTTTTTAGTGTTTATGTAAAAAGTCTTACGTAATTTGCGTGTTGTAGTCTTCAACTGCATACTCAACAGACATTTGTTTCCCAGCAGGAACATTGAGAGCTGTGAAATTGCTGTCTTCTTCTACCGGCTGCGGTACATCTCCGCCCTTTGGAGCATTCAAAACCTTAAAAACAACGAAAACAATATTATGAAATTATTAAAAGTTGCTTGCTTCTAGTGTCAATTATTAATACTCTCATACTTCAACTTGAGATTGTCTAGTTCCGCCGAGCCTTATGGAAAGTTGATCGTCTGACACAAATTCCAAGAGAGCAGGCTTCCAATCTCGAGGATTTGAAGCTATTGTAGCTTTACTTAGCGTTCTTGAGTTAACTAGAGGCTTCACGACAGCGTATATCACTTGAAAGACTTTCGGTGCTAAGGATTTAAGAAGCATTAGGTTTTTTAGGGTTGATTTTTAATCATAGGATAGGAGTCATATTGGACGGGTTAATCAAACGCTGTGAAACTATTAATCAGTAATAAATGCTGATGCCTACCATCGACTACAAAAGCAGCTTTGAGTGTCTCAGGATAGTTGGCCTCAAACCTTCGTACGGTTTCCAGAACTGAATCCACAGCTTGAAAAGAACATAATTAAAATGTATTTTCGAATCAAATTATTTAGTAGAACATAAAGGGGCTCGGAAGATTAAAAAAAGTCAAAATTTACTGAGCGAATAAGTTTTTTGATTATACCTTGAGCTGATGAGACTTGGCGGAAAGCGCATAATCCGTCCGGCACAAAAATACAAATGAATTGACTTATACTTCGTCCGTTTACTTTGGAACTTTGTTTCATGGCTTTGACAACATTTCCGAATAACTGATCGACGTATCGCACGTACTCCGACTTCATTCCCATTTCGCAAATCTTCCTCACGTCCCATATCCCGATGGGCACAACAAGTACTGCAGTAAAACAATTTGGGGCAATCAGAAATGGAATATCAAAGTAAATATGAAAGAGAAACAGTATACAAACCGGGGCAGCCCTCTTTATCGAATCCTGAAATCTCGTATGGAAATTCATCAGGAAGGATTTGGGGAGGCTTCCAATTCAAAATGTTTGCAATGTCGTTCTTGTTCCTCCACAGAAAGTGCTAAACAAAAAACTCTGTTGAGTACATGGCACATACTAAGTATGTTGTAAGTATGTTGTAACATATTTTTTTATAAATTTCATGTACAATCATTGGTACAATGCAATGAATCATGAACTTTCACAAGATTCTTACCTTCCGGAGCATCTCTTCAGATTTATTAAGATTGTAATCTCGAGCTAAAATATAATTATAGGTAATTCTTTATAGGATTTACAAGTTTTAAACATTATTCTGGCAAGCACGAATGCACAAAAGGAGAACTTGTTGAATAACATAATTACTACCTCTGAGGAAACGAAGCAAATACAAATCCTCATCTTCGTCTCGTCCCACTGCTCCTTTCAAATCATCTTGCAATCGATCTTTGAGCTGTACAATCACAAGACATGACGTAAATAATAATTAAATGCAAATGAATTCCAATCAAAAAACTTAAATCGTTGTCTACGAATTTCAATCCATAGACGAATATTTAAGTTATCTGTAATTGACTGAAATACCTTTGCAACGAACTGCAGTTCCGTTTCACTCGGTACAGCCATACTGGTTCCTTCTAACTTTTTGCTGGTGTCTCTCAGCACCTTTCGCACAACGCAATACGAAGAAATATAACTCCACGACAAAATACTTTAAAACAAAGGTGAAGACTAAACTAAATTATAGTCGCAACATGGAGTTTTTGCAATCACGATTTGGACTTGAGAAACAGCCCTACTTTAGATTGAGGAGTAGACGGAAGGAAAGATGATGATCAAATGAGGTAAAGGTGGACGGAAAGGAAGGAATAATAACTACACAAGGAATAATAACGACTGTAGAAAGATTCTACTACCAGGTCAATGATAGTAAGCCAAGGTGAGTGGGACTAAAAATATTAAGATTCAGCATTATCTGTAGACAGCCCAACTAGTTTTATTAGATGCACTTCATGGACTAGGCACAAATTCACCAGTCACCACTTTAGTGATACTGTATAGCACGAACCACTACCAATTATAGAAATGTAGGTAGTTAAAGTGGACAGTGCATCCTAAAGGTAGTTAGAACTTAGTTCCTTAATCTGAACGTGAATACACAATGAGTCAGTCCCAAACTTGGAAAAAGTATGTAGGATT
>JAQGAC010001470.1:0-13755 GCA_034696585.1 Isotomurus maculatus | reverse complement strand
TCCTTTGGCCTATTTCTGCTTTCACCGGGCCGTTTCTTACTCCCACCCTAAGACAAACAATGGCAGAAAAGCAACATTAGCAAACTTCTTTAGCACAGCTTAACATCACTCAGTTAGATGTTAGATACTCTCTTACCCAATGTCTTCCAATGATCACCCACACACACAATCCAAGACTTCCAACTTCCAACCACCTCTCATACGTAGACACTCGCAGATCTACAGAAGAAACTTTCGTGACAACCTTGCCCCAGACTTCTCTCTCCAGACTATCGAGTATTATCGTCCGATACTCGTCAACTCGTCTCGCATCTCAATTAGCCGCACTGATAAATCCAATTTGTGGTTGGGAGACTAAGCTGCGATGGGGTGAGTTCGATTGAAGGAACGCGTGTGAGTGAGCAGTGGTGAGGGTCACAAGGACGGAACTCTCCTCCTCTGCACACGATGGTCATATTTATTATCCCCCTTACTTAATTAATCCATCACTCCCCATCCACTTAACTCGAACCTTGTTTAACAACACCGTCTCCTCCTTTTGCATAGATTCTCCAAAAAACACAACCATCAAAAAAGTTCCATTCGAATTTCGCGGTTATGTCTCTCTTCGAATCTTCCCTTGCCCCTGAAATTTGTGTATACAATTCATAAACAAATTCAAACGAATTTGTAATTAAATAATAATTATATTATAATTAACGAGACGATTAGATTTTTACTGAATTCGAAGATGGAAGGCTTGTAGGGTTAAAGGCGAAAGTAACGCAACACTGGATTGCCGGTGAGAACCAAAATATTTGCAGAGAGGTGAGAGGGGAACAAAGTAGGCGGGATGGGAACGCGTGCGGAGCTCATTCATACGAGGAAGTTTGAGAGAGACCCGTCAACACACAATCAGTCGTAGACTGTTGAGTGAGCAAGTATTGATTACACTACTTAATTTATTAAATCATAATTTGTTATTATTTTTTAGGGAGGTGCTGCGCGTGAGGTTTCTGTCTGGAGAGGAAGGGTCAACGCTACGGGAGCTATAATTTAAGGTAAACTATTGAGATACATCAAATAATCCAAATCTTCATTGATGTTATTGTTATGTACTAAATCTTGACATTTGTATGAAAGAAGTAGTTAATGCTGATTACTCTTCGGTGAGGATTAGTGTGAGAAAATGTTTGCGGGTAGTGGATCAACGTCGTCACCTGCTGTGAAGAGATCTCCTATCAAACGTCTTACTAATATATTTAGCTATTGCGAAAACTGGGTGAAGTCGTCTGGAAGAATCAAGTCATACTGGAGTAATGTTCCAGCAGCTCCGAACAATGCTGGAGAATTCATAACTGGTGCAGAAGGTGAACGTGGTGAGCTGATTGGCGTTGACGTTTCGACTTCAGTGAATGTTGTCAAGAATTTCAAGGAGAATGAAACAGGAGCAGATGAGGATAAGTCAGGAAGTGTAGACCAAAGTGACCAGTCACGAGCTGAAACTGCTGAATGTAAGACAATAAGAGGACGAACAGGACTAAATCTAGAATATATAATATTATTATGTTTGGGGTTTTGGACTTTCAGTGGACGACAAAGACGAAAATGGCAAGACAAATAGTGACGGAGATGATCTAAATGTCACCCTGGGTCTTGCTGACTCCTCTGATGCAGGTTTAGTAGCTGATGATTTCATCGATGGTAAGTTGGTAGTATTTGCATTATACTTATTGGTAGAGGACTAAATGCCTGTTAAGTAACGTTGATATTTAACTGTACTTAATTTTCAAAGGTGCTACTCCAAGCAAGCGAATAAAATTAGATCCGTCATACTTAATCGAAACCGAACAAATAATGATTCCTGAGAATGAAAGTCCAATGCAGTCTTCGATACCGATTGAATCTGTTCCTGAGGATGAAAGTCCAATGCGGTCTTTGATAACGATTGAATCTGCTCCTGAGAATGAAAGTCCAATGCAGTCTTTGATAAAGATTGAATCTGCTCCTGAGAATGAAAGTCCAGTGCAGTCTTTGATAAAGATTGAATCGGTTCCTGAGAATGAAAGTCCAATGCAGACTTTGATAAAGATTGAATCTGTTCCTGAGAATGAAAGTCCAATGCAGTCTTTGAGAAAGATTGAATCTGTTCCTGAGAATGAAATTCCAATGCAGACTTTGATAAAGATTGAATCTGAAGACGAGTGTACCATAATTCAGGAAAGTTTCTCCAGTAGGCGGATCAAATATTTTCCTCCTCGAGCTGTTTATGACTGTGATGTATGCTGTTTTTCCAAATTCAAAACTGAAAACGAACGAGTTCAACATCTTATGAAGCAAGCTCAACGCACATCTTGGGAGTGCGAAACATGCTCAGAATCATTCAGTCGGCCTATGGAGCTTCATCGGCACAAGATAAGCTTTCATCAAAGTCGTAAGCGGACAATCCGGAGTCGTCTTATTGAGCTTGTTTAGATTGCTGGTGGGATATTGTATCATCATATTGCTGACAAGCTCAGTTTTCTCGTTACCATAAATGTTGTTGTAATGGTTTACTTTATCATGGTATACTGGACATTTAGGCACTAGAAGTGAGTTTAAAAACAGCAATATAGGTGTATTGTTGTCTCCTGTCTAAGTCATTTTTCTCAGCTTCAACTGAAGGTTTTTTGAAAGTGCTTGTGTACAAATCACTACGCTTGATTATTATAAATCTGTATGTTATAACCGTCTAGTTACCAAATGTTCAAAGTACGGTCTGTGACAGTTAGTCCTTTACTTAATTGACTTATTGGTTTGAGCTATGTGATCGTAAGTGTAATAGATAGCGAATGACAATGAATCTCAAACGTGTAATCAAATAAATTGTGGTCTGAAAATAAATAGGTATTATTTTCAATCAAGGATGGATTAGTGAATACCGGGATATCTATTGTTTGTACTTGTTGACTGTCCCGAGATATATGTCATTGTGCAATTAACTAACAATCTGATTAAAATGTAAGTGTTCTCAAAATTATGTATATTTTTTTATCAAGATTTGCAATTTATTCATCCTTATATACACCGTCCATCTTAAGAATTACGAATATTACCTAAATAACATTAGTATACATGATACACAATATTGTCTTCCATGAAAATGAAACTCTATCTAAATATTTTTGTTGAATGGTGAATATTCTTGAAAATCATCAGACTGCCAGGATATTGTCCGTCTATTTACCTTTGATGGTTAACATTATCTTTGTCTTTCTCAGCAGGTCATCATCGCGTGGTGTGTCAACAGCACTTTAAGTTCTTATAGTAGGTCTTCTTGGTGGTTATCGAATACAAGGCTCGTTTTCCGTCTATTAGATCTTTGTTAATTAAACATAGTGTGTAAGAGAGTGTGTGTGTTTAGTATCTTCTTGTGGCTCCGCGTCCGTTATCTTGTAACTAACAATGAGGTAAGTTTGTGGTAGTGGTGAAATTGTTTACTGGAGTGCGAGTCGGTTTCCCTGCAACAGCATTTAGAACTATTTTACTTTTTAATGAAACGTCATTCTTCTTGTCAAAGGACTTACAAAGGGACTCAGGGCACGAGCAACTGATCCAGGACGTCCGCGGGGAGCGGGTCCACCTCGAACCTTGCTCAAAGCAGCTTCTTGCAAGTCGTTCTTCTCCTCAACTTCTTCATACTCCTGTTGAGCTTTACGGAATTTGGCCAAGTTCAAGGCAGCGATTTCTTCCTGTGAACGATTTAAATCACGTGATGATAAATAAATGGTAGCTACTGATGATTACCCTGACATAATCTTAATTGTAACTTACTGCTTCCTCAATCTGTCTCTTGTAGGTCTTGATCTTCTGCTGGAGTTTCTCAACGAGATCCTGCATCTTCTCGTGGTTCTTTCGGTCTTCTTCATTCTGGAAGGACAATTCCTTGACTCGTCGTTCAGCTCGTCGCATATTCTTCTGGGCTTCAGAGTGTCGTCGTTGTTCGTTCTCCAATTCGATTTCGATGACTCGTACACGTTCTTCCAACTTGGCGATCTGTTTCTTGCCTCCCTTCAACAAGTTCTGCTCAGCATCGTCCAATCGGGACTGCAAGTCCTTGATGGTCACTTCAAGACCCTTGCGAGCTCGTTCTTGGCTCTGGGCATGCTCTTGCTCAACACGGAGTTCATCCGCAAGTCGGGCAGCATCAACCATAGCCTTCTTAGCCTTCTCTTCGGAATTCTTAGCTTCATTCAAGATCGCCTCCAAGTCAGCCTGGAATTCACAATTTGGAATTATGAAATTATCGCACTCCTCAACAAAATAAAATAATCTACATCTACAGGCACGAATAAGTTACGTACGTGGAGGGTCTGAAGCTGGCTGTCAAGTTGCCTCTTAGCTCCTCCAAGGATAGCAGTTTGGTTTCCAAGCTCGTGAATCTGGTCTCGGGCATCGTGCAACTCCTGTTCAGCTCCACGTCGGGACCTGTCAGCTTGTTCGAGAAGGGTTCGGCTCTCATCCAATTCATTGGACAAAGCGTTGGCTCGCCTCTCAGCGATTCCGTATTGTTCTCTGGCCTCATCCCTGGCACGGGATTCTTCCTCCAACTGAGACTGGGTCTCCTTGAGCTGTTGCATGTACCTCTTGATGGTCTTCTGGGCCTCAGCGTTGGTCTTGTTGGCGTGGTCAAGAGCGATCTCCAACTCGTTGATGTCAGACTCCAACTTCTTCTTGACTCGGAGAGCTTCCTGTTTTCCTTTGCTCTCAGCCTCCAAAGAAGCCTGCATGGAGTCAAGGGCTCGCTGTTGGTTCTTTCTGGTGTTCTCGAACTCTTCCTCCTTCTCTTGGATTCTTCGGTCGATTTCTTGTCGCACCTGAGACAACTCAAGCTGGACTCGGAGGACCTTGTTCTCCTCCTGTTCGAAAGCGGCTTCAGCTTCCTCAAGAGCGGCTTGAAGCTCTTCCTTCTCGATCTGAAGACGGTTTCGTGACTTCTCAATCTCATGGACGTTTCGTCCTCCCTCTCCGATCTGGTCGAGGAGATCCTTGATCTCATCAGCCAAGTTCTTGTTCTCCCTCTTGACGGAATCAAGCTGCTCCTGTTCCTGTTCGTAGGCAGCTCGGATGCGGAAAACTTCGGTGGCGTATGATCGAGCTTCTTTGCCAGAAGCGTCGACTTCCTGCTGCAAGTCATTGACCTTGGCTTTCCATTCGTCGATGATCTTGTCGAAGTACTTCTGCTTCTTCTCCAACTGGATGACGAGAGACCTGGAGCGATCGACTTCAGCAGTCATATCCTCCAATTGAGAGGACAATCGCTGCTTAGCCTTCTCCAAGTTGATGGCCTTCTGGTTAAGGGACTCAATGGTCTCCTCAGCTTCTCCCAAACGGGCTTGCAATTTGCGCCTGCAAATAACAAAATCACAATAATAAGCATACTTCTCACTTGTAAGTGCATTCTATCCGACCAATCATCTCAATTCAAACTTACTTGGCTTCTTCAAGCTCTTCAGTCCTTGCAACTCCTTCGCTCTCATACTTGGTCCTCCAGAGCTGAGCCTCAGCGTTAGCTCGAGACAACTGCTTCTGGATTTCGCTCTTAGCCTCAGCCTCCTCGTCAAGTTGTTCCCTCAAGAGATCAAGATCGTGTTCAACATTCCTGAACTTGCCGAGAAGAGTAGCTCGTTCCCGACCTTCCTCATCAGCGAGACGCTTGGTGTCCTCAAGCTGAGTAGCAAGAGATACCTTGAGTTTTCCGAGCTGGCTGACTTGGCTCTCAGCCTCTTCGATCTGCCTGATCATGTCGGTGTTCTCCAAGGCGAGACGCTTCTTGGTGGAGTCGATCTCATTGACTTGCCTGGCGACTTCTTCGTATCGCTGTTGGATTTCTTGCATCTGGTGTTGCAAATGCTTTCCAAGTTTCTCTTGTCCAGACTTCTCGTTGGCAAGTTGGTCAAGAGCAGCTCGGGAGTCGTTAAGTTCAGAAGCGACTTGAGATCGTCCTTTCTCAGCAGCAGCCTTCATCTTGTTCAAGTTGTCGATTTGCTCGGCCATCTCAGCAACAGCGTCGTTGTGCTTCTTCCTGAGTCCAGCCATGGAAGCCTCGTGCTGAACGTTAAGTTCCTCAAGTTCTCGTCGGAGCTTAGCCAATTCAGACTCTCGCTTCTTGTTCAACTCGATCTGGCCGGAAGTGGCAGATCCAGCTTCTTCAAGTCGGGAGCCGAGTTCTTCCAATTCGCGAGCCAAGTCTGTTCGCTGCTTCTCAGCCTTACCACGGGATTGTCTCTCAGCCTCAAGTTCCTCATCGAGTTCTTCAATGCGAGCCTGGAGTTCCTTGATTTGCCTCTGGAGCTTGCCAATCAAGCCCTGTTCTTCCTCAAGCTTGGCAGTCAAGGATGAAACTTCCTTGTCCTTTCGCTGGATGGTCTGCTCCAAATCTTTCTTGTTCCTCTCCAAATCAGCAACAGCTTCTTGGGCGATCTTCAGGTCTCCTTCAACCTTCCTCTTGGTCTTTTCGATGTCTCCTCGGAGCTTCTTCTCTCGCTCAAGAGAGTCTTCCAACTCATCAAGAGATCGCTCCAACTTGGCTTTCACCTTGTTAAGACCGTTCACTTTGTCTTCAAGGGCCTGAACATCCTCAGATGTCTTCTGGGCTCCTTCCTGAGCAGCCTTCTTCTCCTTCTGGAGCTTGGAAATAAGTTCTTCCTGGTGGGCAAGCTCTTCATTCAAGTTCTTGATCTGAGCTTCCTTTGCAACTCGCTCGGAGTCGAGTTTGTCCAAGTTCTTCACGTTCTCCTCGAGCTCCTTCTTCACGGTAGCAATTTCTTGCTGAGCCTTTCGAAGTTGCTGTTGGATTTGGTTCTTAGCTTCCTCCTCGTTGCTCGCACGGTTGTTCAAGTCGTTCAACTGAGCCTCCAACTCCTGCTTCTGGGCGTTGATCTTCTGATAACGTTCCTGGAAGTTTCCAGCAGCGGCCTTCTCTTCCTCGAGTTCTTTGAGCAACTTATCCTTCTCGTGGATTGTCACTCGGCATTTCTTCTCAGCCTCAGCTCGAGCCTTCTCTTCGTCAGCCAAGAGACCTTCGCACTTGGCGATACGCTGTTCGGCTTTCTATAGTTCCATGAATTATTTTATATTTAAAGCTACTCCAAGTTCATCTCAACATCTCACGAAGAAAATAATACATTTAATACTAATATTTGCTATTCTAAGTCGCTGAATACGAACCTTCATGTTCTCTTCGATCTTGCAGGTCTGGAGATTGGGCTTGATGAGCTTCCACAGTCCCCACCATGGCCAGCACCTCAACTTGATGTAAGAATTCAAAGACCTCTGGACAATGACGAGGGCCTTGCGCTGGTCGTGCAACTTCTTGTATGCCTTGACGGTGCTGTATCGTCGAACGGCAGACTGGAGCCAAGTGATGATCTTTCCCAATTTGTCGTCACGGATTTCTTCAAGCTCTCCGAGTACTCCGGCCCTGAAGAATACCTTGGTGTGTCCGACACGGTACTTGTCAGCGTTAAGTCCGACGTGTTCGAAACAAGCAGTAGCGATCTTCTTCTCTTCCTTCTCAGCTGCCATTTGCTGGGAGGCGAGGATGGCGTATCTGATAAGAAGATAACATACTGTTAACGTCTGACACTTATGCAACTCACGGTGAACGGATGTAAGTTTACCTGTGCTTGAAGTCGGGGTATCCCATCCTGTTGGGGAAGCCCTTTCGGCAAATACGGATACCTTCAAGCACACCGTTACATGTGAGCTGGTGCATAACAAGGGCGGCATCAACAACACCTGGAAACGTCAAGAATTACATCATTGTAATCAAAGTTGGGAAGACGAATACTTCCTCTTTTAATATCTTGGCTCTTAGCATACCTGGCTTCTTGTATTCGTTGGGCACAATGCAACGGATGAAATGAGGATGAGTAGCTTTCAAGGTGGCCATCAAGTTTCCCAATTGGTCCTGTGAAATTCACAATAAAAGTCAAGATTAGCATGAATTGCTTGATTTTGTTGGAGCAAAGGTTCCGTCTTCATGCCATGGACAAGATCAATCAAGTGAAATGATTTGGCACTGTGAAGGGCTACACAAGACATACAAGGGTCACAGGACAGGTAAGGGTCACGCGTATTCACGGAGCACTCATAGTTTGTTCTCTATTCTAGCAAAATACAAAGGATCACTTTGTAAGGGGATACTTTAAATTCTACTCATTAAACTCGCGGAGTATAGGGTAGATGGTTTTGGTTCAGTAGAAAGCAACCGGGATAAGCTAAGGGCTACGAACAGTGGACAGAAGTTGAATATACTTAAAGATTTAAAGGTAAAGATATTCACTGCAACGACACAAGGGAAAACATGAAGGTAATAGTAAACGGTGGTGGGTGGGCCAAAGGGTCACATCATGAGGGGCACCCTTAGTGAAGTAAACAGTATTAACCCTGTATCCAGACGAGACAGTTTTGAAACCACCCTTCTTCTTGCCACCACCACCACCTATTTGCGTGTATCATTAAATACGTGAATATCAAATAAATGACTTGACACTGACTGGACATGACTATTAATAAGGATCTATAGTTTGCTTGTCAAAAGTTATGCTATGTAGACTGATTAGTTGTCTCAGCGTTACCTTTAGCTGCTCCAGCATCGGCAGACTGGCCTGGATGGTCAGCATAAAGTTCGACGAGAAGAGCGTTGGTTCCCTTCTTGAACTTGTCGACGACGGTGTCGTTGAGGGGATCCTTGTTCTTGTCGAGCCATCCGGTGATGCTGTAGGCCACAGTTCCGGCGTAATGGGCAACGGCGAAATGACCATCCTTGAATCCTGGCTTGGCAGGCTTGGGCTTCTGGAAGCAGTGAGACTTGCCCAAATGGTTGGCCTTCAGTTTTTCAATGAAGGTTTCATCGGTAGCTTTGGGGAACATAGACTCTTCCTCAAGGATGGAGAAGACACCCATGGGCTGTTGAAAGAATTAAGTTGCAAATTTATATTTGAGGTCATTGTAGATCACATAAGTTAGCACCTCGACAATGCGAATCGTACCTGTTCGAAAAGGGTGATGGTGGCCTGCAAGTCCATACCGAAATCCTCGAATATCCAGTCAAGACCTTCCTTCTTGTATTCTTCTTGTTCAAGAACGAACATGTGATGATTGAAGAATTGCTGCAACTTTTCGTTGGTGAAGTTGATGCAAAGCTGATCGAAACCGTTTTCGTCGAAGATCTCGAATCCGGCAATGTCCAACACACCGGAGAAGGAAGCTCGGTTTTGCTTGGTGTCCAAAGTGTCGTTACACTTCTTGACGAGGAACTTGAACAACCTGTCGAACATCGACTTGGCCATGGCACCGCAGGTGTTCTTGCACTGTTGGACTCCCTGACCCTTCGTCACGAATTCAGTTCCGACCTTAATCCTGGGCTTGCAGATGTCGTTGTACAGCCATTCAGAGTCGATACCCAAAAGCTTCGCGGTGCAGATACCTTCCTATAAACCATACAAACGATGGATTACATCACCATTGCAAAGACTTCCATCCCCCAACCCCAAAGTACACACCTCAGTCTCGGCTTGCATGGCCTGCTCTTCACGACCCTTCTGCTCGAACTTCATCTCTCCCATGTGCATGACAGCAGCAGTGATCCTGTAGATGTTCGTTCGCTCGTCAGGGGTGAACAGCAGGATTTCGAAAGCTTCCTGTTTTCCACAAAGAAAGTCGCTTTAAACATTCAATCATAAAATCTTTTGGCCTATTTTAGGTGAGAAACTCACATGAGTAGCGTCGAATTCAGCACCGTCATCAATACTGGGGACAGTGATTTTACCCTGGGAGACGAAGTGGTACTTGTAAATGTCATCACCCAACAAGCAGTCCTGCTTCACTCCAATAGCAGCACAGTTCGGGGACATCAGTTGGTAGAAGATGTGGTAGCAACGCTCCAAAGGCATCTGAGAGATGACACGAGCCTTCTCCAACAGGTCTTTACCAAACATATTTATCAAAATCTCGTTCTTTCTATCACAGTTGGTTTTCATTTTTATCTTCACTTACAGGACTCGATATCAGCACCAGCCAACTTGCCAGAGGGTCCGAAATGGATACGGATGAACTTACCCTATGTATCACAACCAGAAGCTTTACTCAATCATTCTCATCTTAATAAATTACTACATTACTATTAACAGTTCCATTGTCGTGTGTAGCTTACGAATCGGGAGGAGTTGTCATTACGGGTTGTCTTAGCGTTACCGAAGGACTCGAGCACAGGGTTAGTCTGCACAATTTGATCTTCAAGGGAGACTTTCTGCACAACATCGGCCTTTCCGGAAGCTGCAACGTTGGCGAAGTACGCAATGACCTTCTTCGTGTTTTCTGTCTTTCCAGCTCCAGATTCACCGGTAATCAAGATAGACTGATTCTCGTGATCTAGTCATACAAAGCCAAGCATTATCATAACTATATCACCCATGAAACGTGTCATAATATCCTCCGGAGAAAATTCATTATCGTTTCATCACCTTGCAACATGTTTTGGTAAGCTCCTTCAGCGATGGCAAAGATGTGGGGTGGCACTTCATTACGTCGTTTGCCTTGGTAGATCTTCATGGCTCTTGGAGTGTAGATGGGGAATCGCACATAAGGGTTGACGGCGATACAGAAGAGACCGGAGTAAGTCTGGGGAAAAAATGCATCTCTTAAAGGTTATTTCCACACACATTAAACCTTTTAAACGCTAAACCTGTAGCAGCTATCCTACTTCTCATCTCATAAGACCTCATCATGTGGGAGTGGAATTCACGAACTATTTCATTTCTTGGCACAATTTAATCCTCTCTTCCTCTCTTTGGCATATCGTAAGCTCAATTTTTTACAAATCAAAAGTAATTTTTATCTCAGTTTATCATCAAAATCCTCATTTCTTAATACTTTTCATAGATTCAAGGAAGTTCCTTCTCAGACGCGTATCGAAACAAACACGCAATGATCAACAGCTTACTACACAGTTTACAGTCTACACAGATGTAGTTCTATACTGAGCACGTAACACTCAGATCTCGGTAGGTTGGCTGAGTGCCAAGGAATTTTAATATCAGTCTATCCTCATTCAACTTAGTGGATTAAAAATAGGCTGGAGCCCAGCCGAATCTTTTGTATGTGAGGAATACTCTTTTTTGTCTAAAAATACACAGAAAATTGTCTTTACTCTTCCGTTTTGCTGGAATTTTTAGAGAAAGGGAAATAAGCTGGGGTCTAACATTACCCCGTTGTCAACTCATAATCTACTGGATGGCTTTATGTTTACGTTTTTGCTCACTAATTTATCAATTATTTTGACGATTACAGGTTAATTAAGTCGACTGCAGGTTAATAACTTACATAAATAAGCCTGGCGTAATAACGCTGTCTCAAATCGTGCAAGACAGAGGCGTCATTCAAGAAAGTCAAGTTGGACATGTCCTCGCATTTCTCGTACTTGGGAGGGTTGACTTGAGCGACGAGATCTTTCTTGAAGGTCTTGTCCTGTGGGGGCAATAATTTAATGTGTGATTATTCCTGTCACCTGAGTGTATCATATTCAATTAGGTTTCGTTTATGTACCGATCCGTCGACTTTGACGATAACAAGGTCTCCCTTGGTGCCTTGGATCTCTCCGATAGCGAATCCTTCGGTCTCATGAGGGACCCAGCAAGACTTCTTGGCGTCATAAGGCTTCGATTGATCTTGCCTCTTCATCTCCATTGAGATGAACAAGAATTCGGTTGGATCCGGCTCCTCACCGGCTTTGAATTTCTGTTCAATAACCATCTTGACCTTTGGCTTTTAACACACACTCCTATATAAACTGGACGACGCGAGCTGATGACGGAAGACGAGCTAGTATAATCGGAACTGAACAGCCCTTGAGCTTTCCTGTGGAATCAAATAGAAGAACGTGTTTTATTATTACAAAGGGTTACCTCAGAGAACCAAATAAAAAGCACTGTGTCACTGGATCCCTTGAAATTCCACTTTTTCAGGGAAATATGTCACCCAGTAAATTAGAATCCTTATTGATGCACCACAAATTGATTTAAGGTAATGCAGGTAATCAAATCTGCATAAAATCAAGACAGATTTCCGAGAAAAGTAGAATTTCAAGAGAAAAACGGGCAGAGGTTACTCACAGTCGAAAGCTGTTCTGCGGAGTGACAAAGGCTCGGGAGAGAATATAAAACCTTGTGAGGGATGTCTCAGATGGAATTCGGTTATTTCGGGGGTATCATTGTCTGCCTCTGAAGAATAGAATGGCCATTTTTGGCTCATTGGGACGGTTGCCAGTCTTGCCAGTGTTCGAGAGCTCGGCAATCAGACCGGGCTGTGGGACATGCATCAACATTGTTCACCAAGAAGGAAGGGGTGCATTGCACAAGCTTCGTTCATGCATGCCCTGCCATCAGGACCCTAAAACTTTTTATGATAAGCCCCACGTAGTACATTTCCCCGTCCTTGCTTTGTTTTGCTCATTCTTCTCTCACAATTCCTCTCCTATTTACTCGATCGTCTTCCTTCGAACTGGGTTCATCGTCAGCAGCGATTTCGAAATCTCGAAACTCCATCTCATAATAACTGCAGCCTAATGTTTATTATTTAACCAGTATAAAGCAGTTACTCGAGCTACACTCTGTTTAAATAATTTAAATAATACCATTTAACTCACAATTAGATTTCGGTTGTATTTCTCACTAGAACTTTAGTGCATACATTAAGCATTTTACACTGGCTATAAAATAGCTGTTGTAATTATCAAGAGATGTATGGTGCACTAAAAGTAAACACAAACATAACGTACTCCTATAAGCCCAAATTACCTGGACTAAAAATATTTTTGACATCTCCAATGATCTAGACATCCAAAACAAATTCATTCTTTACTAGTCTTTACTACTTTTTAGTTGATCCCTAGCTGCCTTTCCGAACTTCTGTTTGAATATTTATAAATTAGGGAACAATGTGGAATGTAAACGAAAACAGGAGTCGCGTAGAGCTTCATACCAATTGATTATTCTTAGAAAAGTAATAGAATCGCATGCCAGTATTAAACTCCGTTAGTCGGAGCATTCAGAATGTGTGTGCATTACATCAGCCACAGCCCAGCCCATAACGTGAATGTGAGTCACATAAAAATTGAAGATGTACTTGAGAAAGTTCCCAATTGCTGATCTGTAAACTTTATTCTCGTACTACAACCTCATAAAGTAACGTTGAACGGGAAGCACATGTATAGGTAGAGTAGCATCATCCTCTTCTGTGACCAAAGCGTAAGTCTGTGATGTGATAATTGTTTGAATATAAAAATAGATCCGTGTATCTCATGAAATACTTTTTGTCTCCCCATTTCATTGTGCAATTGTATCAAATGCACAAATACACTATATGTGGCTTCCTACAAGTATTAAAGAATCTGTGCTCAAGTTCCTCTTGGAAGACGAGCAACTCTTTATCTCTGCTGTTCCGTTGTTCGTTCACCATTAAATCCCTCTTATTCTCTTTCCCTCACCACATCCATATGCACTTCTCCGCAATTTTCTAGATCATTGATGGATTAAAATAAATTCAAACACTTTCTCTCTTTTTACTCTTTTTATCAGCATGTAATAATATGTCTGTCTGCCTTGCAATGCTTCATTTAATCCACAATGAATTAACTCCTCTACAGTCTATAGACTCGGCTGCATTTGGTTACATAAATCTAAGCTGAGCAGATCTATCGCAGAAAGTAGACTTACACATAAGCACCTATATCAC
>JAQGAC010001469.1:0-13760 GCA_034696585.1 Isotomurus maculatus | reverse complement strand
ATAACAAATATTACTCGATCGTTTCATGTGCAATTAAAAATGCAACATCTTGTCTATCTTGCGAATTCGAAAGGTTAGGTTTCCGTGAGTGTACCTCCTTTCAGCTTACAATATTCTGCATGCATGCCTAACTCATGTACTTACAGCCGTTTACTGGACACAAATTAATGCCATGCATCTTATTGATTTCCCTTTTAAGTAAATAAACCGAATAACCGATGTAGAAACAAAAGCAATTGCATGCAAGCCCTTACTTGAGTGATTCATCTCATAAGGATTATTTCTTCAACTTTTATTTAGACGCTCTAAAACAGGAGTATCCAACATAACTCACAAAGTGTAGTGCATTTAGCTTGTTTAAGACCCTTAAACACATCAGTTTTATCTAAGTAAAGTAACTGTTTCTCTGCTACTCCAATTGAAATCTTTGATATGTCAGAAAATCCTGAACCACAGCTACCAGACGTGGTAGTAGTTGTTCAGAGAACTGACCAAGTGACAAGGAATCCTGGCAATCCTGAGACTGAATATTTTTCTTGGTCAGTGTTTCTGGCCATCTTGACCAGCTTTTGGAATTTCATCAAGGATGGAGTGGTAAAAGGGGCCAAAGCTACAATTGATGGAATCAGATCTTTCTGCGTAAGTGTAGCCAAAGCTGTCATCGCTGGAGGGAAAGCAATCTGGAGTGGATTATCCTACTTACTGAAGAAAGTCAAGAAGGGAATTGAGACATCAATGATTCTCTACGCACAGGCAGACTCCTACTTTGTTCCTCCAGAGGATGCATGGTGGGTACAATTCATTACCGAGGCCAAAATTCCAGCCTTGAAAGATGCAGTCAAGAAGAACACACGGATTCATATGAGGTAATTAACTGTTGGTTTAAACCACAGAATTATATACAGCGTGTCCCATAAGTCGCGCAACGAAGGTACCGAGAGTTCAGTAAAAACGGTTGGCTTTAGCAACCACTTACAAAACCCAATTTTATGGAAAGGCTCAGTACCTGGAGTTAGCGATATATGCGACACCCTGTATGAGACCATATATAAATAAGATGGTTTAAACGGACCAAGATAAAAATTGGTTCGTAAACAAGCAACAATAGACAAGTAGTTTTTAATTTGGTTTTAATTGTTTGAATAACACAATAGAAATCATTCAAAGCAAGTTTCTTACAATCAGAGTAAATTGACGGAATGGAATAGATAGTTTAGCTGGAATTTTATGTCTCTTGTCATGAACTAGAAGCTTGAGGTATATTAATGAACATATGTGACATTGCACATAAGCTCATGATCCAACCTTCTCAATCCCCTATAACATGCAAATGTTCAATGAAGATTAAAAAGTCCGCATGTGTTTCGATACTCTAACTATTAAGTAAAATAAAACACTGTACCTCGAAGAATAGACTCATTCAGCCTGTATTGACGGTATCTCATAAGATGTTGTTTCTTGATTGTGCGGTTTATAATGTCTCGGACTTCCTCGAGATCTTTGAATCCGCAGAAATTTCTTTGTGGAATACATCTTGTAATAGAGTAGCATCCTCTTACTGTAGAATTTCCACTCATACGTCTGCAATAGATTCCTGGAGCATGTGGATCGAAAACAACTGGATCTAGCTCACAATCTCTATCCAATTCTGGTTGCAAATTACGACAGGTGTAAGCCGTGTGCCTTGTGTAATTGTCCCCTAGTTCCCAACCACAGAAGTATTTGAACCGACGATCAACTGGATCTTGATTTGTACACACTCTCCAGTTTTCATCGAAATCAATCTCGCTTCCTCGAAGTACAATCCAACAACAGAAGAGTAAAGTGAATAAAAATGTTGCCCCACTAGTCATAGTCAGGCCAATAAGAGCCGATAAGCAGACTTCTATCAGAAGTTCGAATGCTTCTGAAAGCTACCGGCGATTACATTGAGGGTTTTTTTATGTACTTTTTGAATTGTTCATTAACCTTGAGGCAAATAACAATTGATACATTTAAATTTTTCAACTTGCAATCAAATTAAGAAACATTACAGAACTTTACTTGTATAATTGTATTGATTTAGGGTGCTGTGGATTATTGTTTTTGTGCTCGCATTTTACAATGCTTGTTCACTAAGCGTCGATGCCTACAGGCTTTACAAAAAGTCTCCGATTCTTGTCGAATTTCAACCGTTTGGAATTAATATTGGGAAAATTCCTTATCCTGCTGTGGCTCTATCATGGTCGAAGAATTTAAAAACTCAAGTAATCAACACAGCCGCTGAGTAATTAATCACAAGAATAAAATAGCAAACAATTAATATGCATTAATGATCATAAGTTATTATAATGTCATATAGAGCAATCGCAACATTTAAAGATAACGATACTAAAGCAATACTTTTGAATGGAATCTCATGGACTTTCGCCCAGGCTTCAATCTTAATTCATTTTCTCAAGTCATTTTGTAAGCCCAAAATGAGCTGGAGTGCTGCAGCCCTAGAACTTCCATCTTTGGACGAAAGTAAATTGCATGAAATGCCAGCAGGCCGTCCGTTGAAGCCAGAAGGAATTAAAGATAACGTTGGCAATCCTTTGATAAGTGAAAAAATTGTACCATTTTTACAACAGGTATGAGCATAGATCAATAATTCTTGTAACAATATCTGCTTCTCTTATTAAAAATGTCTTTTTCTACAACTCAGGCTACAACCTCTTGTTCTGATATAATTGGCTCCTGTACTTGGAATGGAAATGACACGACTGGCTGCGAATCTCTTTTTTACGAAACACTTACGGATGGGGGAGTGTCTTGCACTTTCAACCAAATTCCATCGAAAATTCTGAGAAAGTATGTAAAAGTGTTCTTTTCATTGAGTGTTCGTGCAAAGTTGCAATACTAATACAAAAGCACCTTTATTAAACAGGGGTGCTTCGATAAAAACTTTGTTTGACAAGGTTAATCATGAAGATGCTACTGAACAAAACGTTGAAAATTGGAAAGCTTGGAATCTTGAAATGATGTCTATGACAAATGAGCCATCAATTTCAACTAAGAAAGACAAGAATGCAGGAACAGTGAATGCAATTCCACTTACCCAACAATCCACATCAAACGGAGCAGGTCTGACACTTGTGGTCAACACTGATGAAGATTCTATGAGCTGTCAGCAATATGATTCTGTAGGCCTTCGTGTATGATCTGTTTTTATTATACGATTTTGTCATATCGTTCTTCGAGTACTGCATCGGCTCTTTATATAATTTTAGCTGACAATATCTTCTCCTTTGGACGACAGTAATCACGAGACGGAAGTCATAATAATTCCACCTATGCATTTTGTCACTGTAAAAATCCTTCCTGAGCTGATAATGGCCCAAAAGGAAATCAGGAGTGTTGAGAAAGTAATTTTTTGTACAGTTATTTATATTTTTTGTCATTCTCCGATTTTTAAAATTTACATAACTTTTACCAGGCTAAGAGGGAATGCATTTTCTCTGATGAATCCGAATTGAAATACTACACAAAGTACACTCAAAACAATTGCAGAAGGGAATGCATGGCTGATTTCATCAAAGAAACTTCTGGCTGCACGCTAATGTCGATGCCAAGTAATACAGCTAACTAAGGACTAACTGATAAGAAACTTTGTGGATAATTTCTACATTCATTTTAATCTAGATTCCCATGAAGCCCGGCTATGTAATGAGAATGAAATAACCAAAGTACTCTACCCTGAAAGTAAGTTAAAAACTGAAATTGTTGCTCAACTTGAATGTGTTATTTATTAATCATTTAATCAATGCTACAGAAAGCAACAATGGAGAGTCATACAAGAAGTGCTACTCGGAGTGTTTGCCTTTATGCACCAGCTTATCGTACAGGACCCGAGTGTCATCAGTTCCACTGGCCACGAATGCTGTTGCTTCCCTTAAACAAAGGTTGGCAATTATGTCTTAGAACCTGAATCTATTGTTTGCTTTGTAATTTGTAAATTACTTTCACGTGACGGTCTGGCTTTATTTCCTTTTAGTTATGGCTTCACTCCATCAGTGGTCCACATTGCCCATCAGAATGAAAATGCAGTGGCTAAAGTGAGGACTTTGAGGCATTCAGTGTCAGACATCGTTGGTAAGCGATTTCATGATATTCGACCTGTTCAGCATTTCCAGCTTTCATTGTTTTAGGACTGATTGGAGGACTCTTCGGAACTTTCATGAACATGTCTGGCCACGACATAGCGCGGATTGTTTTCGCCACGTGGTTTCTTGGGCCTCCACTTCTCAGGATCCTTGGGCTTATCTTAAATGGGATGCTCGCGTTGTTGCTAAAACTGATCTGGAAATGTTGCCGTGCACCAGCAGACACTATAAGTGATGCAGATGGAACCCATGCTGCTCCTGTTGTCCGTGGAGAGACAAATGAAGGGACAAATCAGAATGCTGTGGCTGTGAACGATGGCAATGACTGCACCGATAACAATGGCTCCACAGTCAACAACGGTTCCGCAGATAACAATGACACCACTAACAACAGCAGCTCCACAGACCACAATGATACCAGGGACAACAACGGCTCTACAGACAACAATGACACCTTAAATGACACCTTAGACATCAACGACTCCACAAATAACAACGGCTCTACAGATAGCAATGACACGTTAGACAACGCCGGCTCCACAGATAACAATGACACCTTAGACAACAACGGCTCCACAGATAACAATGACACCTTAGACAACAACTTAGACAACAACGGCTCCAGAGATAACAATGACACCTTAGACAACAACGGCTCCACAGATAACGATGACACCAGGGACAACAACGGCTCCACAGATAACAACGGCTCCAGAGATAACAATCGCTCCACAGATAACAATTACACCTTAGACAACAACGGCTCCACAGATAACAATGACACCTTAGACAACAACGGCTCCACGGATAACAATGACACCTTAGACAACAACGGCTCCACATATAACAATGACACCTTAGACAACAACGGCTCCACAGATAACAATGACACCTTAGACAACAACTTAGACAACAACGGCTCCAGAGATAACAATGACACCTTTGACAACAATGGCTCAACAGATAACAATGACAGCATTTCAGATGTCATTGTGATTATGGATGACGATGAAAATGCAGGAAGACTTTTCACTCGAAGTCTTAGCTGCAGCGGCATTGATGATGCCACGAACGTCCCAACATAAGTTCTTTTATTCCTTCCTGCATTGAAGACTACGCCTAAAGTAGTTTTTTGTAGCTAAATGTTAGATCCCTTTAGTCCGGTGTTATGAATCTAGTGAAACATTTTTTCTGATAGAATATTATGAGAAGTAGTCCCAGTTGATAATCACAGTAACAACTAGTCAAGAAACACGTCCACTAACATAACTTCTTGGAAATAACTTCACTTTGTTACGATTTCTTCTAAGATTAAGATCCACAATCCATATTCAGGCAAATACGTGGCCCCTCAATATTTATTTGCTAACAATGAAGCTAACAATAGACCAAGAGAACTCCAGGATTTAATTTCATGTCTAATAAACCGAGTTAGAGATGTCACTTGCGGAATGCAATAAATTCTAGGGATATTTACTCCTACGAACTTTCCTTTTCTAAAAACGCTTCACAGGAACGTACACATTGTTCGAAGCACTTGTGGAACCCTTCATCTCCATCATCCTGCAAACAAAAGTGATTACCATTAAATAGAAGTAATAGAACACAAACAGTATTATCATGTAATTAAGGTTAAATCAAATGAATAAAAAATAAATCTGTTTATAGTAATTTAAGCTTACATAATACGGATCTCGAATGATAAGTTCATTCTGGGGGTCATAAGCTCCAAGCAGACCGATTTTAGCTTTGGATTCTTTTGGAGCCATCGACTTCAGAGATCGAATGTTTTCGTTGTCCATTCCAAAGATAAAGTCGTACTTGTTGAAGTCTGACTTCTTTATCTGAATTCAAAAACAGGTCAGAGAGTTTTTGAAATACTAGAATTCAAAAATACTTTTTATAAAAAACGAATCTTCATTAACCTGTCTGACTGGATGGTTGTATTTAATTCCATTTGTCTTCAAGACACTCAAACATCTGTGATCCGGCTGATTTCCAACATGCCACTCCCCCAGGGCCGCTGAGTCCACCTCCCACTCGCCTTCCACTCCCTTCGTCTTCAGAAGATTCTGAAACACAGCGTCAGCCATCGGAGAACGACAAATGTTCCCTGCAACAAGATCCAAATTCATAATCCACAATCTATTTATATGATAAACACAATAATAGCGAGTTTTGAAATAAATGAAGGACCATACCTAGGCAAATGAAGAGAACCGATTTCTTACTGCTGCTCATCGTATCTCCTTTTATAACAATGTTTGCTTTTAATTCAAAAGCAGCTTAAGCAGATGAAACCTTTGTTTTGTTAAATGTCACATTGACGGGACTGCGAAATAATGTGGAATTGAATCATCGAGTCAGGAAAGTAGGAAAATATTTCAGCCTGCGGCAGCCGGGGTGAAGTGACTTGATACGCAGCGTTTCATCTTATGGAAATAGTTTTATTTAATAGAAACTAGAAACTATTATAATTGAACATTGAAGTAATTAACCTGTAGTTTGATTGAAGTCATCAGGAACTGACTTTTTACACACAACAATTAAGCCCTTCAATCTGTCTAAGAATGCTTTAGAAGGATTTCTTTTTCTTGAGATCTCTCCAGCTTTCCTGCCACTTTCAATCAATATTCTTCACAGCTCTCATGCTACTTAACGTACTAAACATCAAAATCCATTCATAAAATTATACTTAAACTACACATACACATTCCATTTATTGCGACTTGCAAATTAAATGCGAATGCAGAATGTCTAATGCGACATGCTAAAAAGATACTTTCCTGGACATGTGTTGACTTTGCTGAGAGGGTCGCATTAATAACACTGCAGACTAAATAAAAATTAATAAATGTGCTGTCATGCAGTATGTCACAGCAAAGGGTTTAGGTGTTGTGTAGTATGTGTAGTTTCATCAAATGCAGCGTATCATAATCTCGTGTCATGCGGAGTTGTCTCTCATGGGAAATTCCATAAGAAGCTCCCACAAAATGGATTGCAAAACTAACAGAAACAGATTCCAATCATCAGCTTCTCCACTACAATGAAAATGAGATAATTAATTAATTGTAATCATGTTTGAATTTGATTTTTAATGGAATCCATAATCCGACCGGGACTGAGTCAAAACAAGACGAGGGTAAAGCACAGTCTCTGCATGACGAAACTGCAGGCACAAAAAATGACGCGTAATTCATCGCATTCTCATGCAGTTCCTCTTCACCACCGAATTCCACCTTAGTTTTAATTATTATTAGCATCAACACTTCCGCCAGCCATCTTCACTACCATTGTTATCATAGACAAATCGTTTAGAACCTACTAGTGCCTTGGAAGATGACAATTACACACACTGAAATGTCCTAATCAGGATTTGTTCAAATGTTCCATGTCCTTCTGCTGACTTCCACAGGTTAGTCAGACTGCACGGATCTCCCTACTCGGAGGATGTTAAGACGTAGATGCGTAACATGCGTGGAACACGATGGAAGACCCCAGACCTTTCTGGACTTTCTCCTTCATTAAAAACATCGTTGCTGCAACCAAACATTCGTAGTCATGCTGCACTCCTCCTTTACACACCAACAAAAGAAGCTCTTGCATTTCCAAAGTCTTCTAAGAATAGCTGAACTTGTGGCAAAGTGGGTGTCGTCTGTTTTTACCATCCCCACAGGAGTTTCAGGCCGTGACATATTCGTCTTTTTCTACATAACAAATCCCTTCTGAATTCCTCACATCTCAACAGTCACAGGTCAGTTTCATAAAGATGATTTTAATCTTTTAATTCTTTAGAGTCGACGATAATTAAGCCATTTAGTGCTTTGTAAGATTTATTAATTAACCATTAATTAATCCATATGTAGATCAGCCATGATGAAAAAGAAAGTAATCGGAATCGACTTGGGCACCACCTACTCGTGTGTCGGAGTCTTTGACCATGGGAAAGTTGAGATCATCGCAAATGATCAAGGAAACCGAACAACTCCTTCGTACGTCGCATTCACCGACACGGAGCGACTTGTCGGAGACCCTGCGAAGAACCAAGTGGCCCTGAATCCCCAAAACACCATTTTCGACGCCAAGCGAATGATCGGACGAAAGTTCAATGATTACAAATTGCAGCAAGACCTGAAGTTGTGGCCATTCACGGTGGTTCAAGAAGGAGACAAGCCGATGTTGGAAGTTGAGTTTAAGGGAGAGAAGAAGCGGTTCACTCCAGAGGAAATCAGTTCCATGGTGCTTAACAAGATGAGGGAGACTGCAGAGGCGTTCTTGGGATACAAAGTGGTCGACGCAGTGGTCACAGTTCCGGCGTACTTCAACGACTCCCAAAGACAAGCCACGAAGGATGCAGGAACTATCGCGGGATTGAATGTCGTGAGAATCATCAATGAACCTACAGCTGCAGCACTCGCTTATGGATTGGACAAGGGATTGAAGGGAGAGAGAAACGTACTCATTTTCGACCTCGGAGGAGGAACTTTCGACGTCTCCATTTTGTGTATTGATGAGGGGTCGATTTTCGAAGTTAAGTCGACGGTAAGCGAATTTATTGGAGAGTTGTTTTTTCATTTAATATCAGATTCATTATGTTGTATAATTTGCATTAAATTGATTTGTGATTGTGCAATTGTTTGTCGACAGGCTGGCGACACTCACCTCGGAGGAGAAGACTTCGACCAACGAATGGTGAACCACTTTGTGGAGGAATTCAAGCGGAAGTACAAAAAAGACCTGCGAGTCAACCAACGAGCTCTCCGTCGTCTTCGAACGGCTGCTGAACGAGCAAAAAGAACTTTGTCTTCCAGCACCGAAGCCTCAATTGAAATCGACTCGCTTCACGAAGGAATTGACTTTTACACCAAAATCTCCAGAGCCAGATTCGAGGAGCTTTGCATCGACTTATTCCGGTCGACTCTCGAGCCTGTCGAAAAAGCATTGAGAGACGCCAAGTTCGACAAGTCTGATATGCACGAAATTGTGTTAGGTGAGAACCTGCAAAAGATCTTCCGAATCTGTTTTATGATATAAATATAAAATACAGCTAAAATTGCATTTACCGTCTTTACAGTCGGCGGAAGCACAAGAATCCCCAAAATCCAAAAACTCCTTCAGGACTTTTTCAACGGGAAGAACCTGAACAAATCAATCAACCCAGACGAAGCAGTGGCATTCGGTGCTGCAATTCAAGGAGCAATTTTAGGAGGCGAAGACAGTCCCTCAGTCCAAGACCTCCTTTTGATCGACGTAGCTCCGTTGTCTCTCGGAGTGGAAACAGCGGGTGGCGTGATGTCAGCGATTATTCAAAGAAACTCACGAATTCCCTGCAAAAGCACACAGACATTCACGACTTATTCAGACAACCAACCTGCAGTTACAATTCAAGTTTACGAAGGAGAGCGAGCGATGACAAAGGACAACAATCTACTCGGCAATTTCAGCCTTCAAGGAATCCCACCTGCTCCACGAGGCGTTCCTCAAATAGAAATCACTTTTGACATCGACTCTAACGGCATCATGAATGTCTCAGCAGTGGAGAAAGGAACGGGGAAGTCGGAGAGCATCACAATTAAGAATGACAAGGGACGACTCACAAAGGACGAGATCGATCGGATGTTGGCAGATGCTGAGAGGTACAAAACAGAAGATGACAAGCAGAAGGAGAAGATCGCAGCAAAGAATTCATTGGAGTCGTACGTCTTTGGAGTTAAGCAAGCCGTAGAAGACGCTGGAGACAAGATAAGCTCGGAAGATAAGTCAACTGTGTTGGACAAGTGCAGCGAGATGATCAAGTGGATTGAAAACAACTTGTTGGCTGAGAAGGAAGAGTATGAATACCAGCGGAACGAGTTGGAGAGAATCTCGAGGCCTGTCATGATGAAGATTCACGGAGGAGGAGCTGGAGGAATGCCTCCTGGAGCCGGTGGAAATAAAGAAGGTCCCACTGTTGAGGAAGTCGATTAAAAACTCAAAAAAGCTTTGTCGTCTTTGCACAGTTACTGTAACATTAATTAACACGACTGGGCTCTGTTATTTTGTCACTATTTAATTTATTTCAATAAAACTATTTTGAAAAAGTATCTATCATTGAACTCTATTTTATATAGCTCTTTTCTAAAATTACACATTGGCTTTGCGTGTATCAGAGTAATCAGAGTGCGAGACAAATTATACTTCCATTACGACTGTGAATCATTATCCTTAGGATTTCAAGAATAAGTTCACACGGATGCGAACCAGAGTAAAGGAGACTCGTCGCGGTCACACGTTTTGATTTGGTGGATGAGTCATTTTTGAGTTCTGATCAAATAATTCCACACTGCATTTCCAACTTCAAACTAGTTTCTTTTGCTCCTATCTTTCCCAGGGCAAAAAGAGTTCAAGTCTAAAAGAGTGCAGCTGGATCAGTTCACAAGATACTAAAATACAAACCCAATAATTCAAGAGTTAAACTGGATGTTGGGAAGTTAATGACTGTTCCCAGTGCGAGTTCCATTGCTCCATTATGAATCATTACGTAGCCTACAAGTAAAGTACAAGTCTGTGTCTCAATTGCCTCCCACATTTGTACAGCCGTAGAATATATCAATATACTACGATGGAATAAAGAAGGTCAAGCTATATATACATGCTATACACAAATCTTGAAGAGTATCATGAGAAAGAAAAACAGAACTTCCAGCTTCCAAGTTTTGCTGACTAATAGGAAAGAATGTAATACGCAGATATGAAAACTAATTTTTCTAACCAGCTTCTGCCCTGCTGATGAAAGGAATTGAAAGGATGAGTGAGTTGTGAGGATTTCATGCAACTTCCACAAAGGCATGTGTGATTAGTTCTGTACTAAAACTGTGAGTAATTAATCATTCTCTGCATGTAGAATGTAGGGAGAGTGCAAATCTGTCTCAAAACTCAGTCTGAGGCGGTGGTGGTTGGTGGTTCTTTATACTTGAGCAGTTCCACTTCCAACAGTTCCAAGATGCACACTCACGGAGATGGAATGGACTTCATATTTAAGCTGATTACTTCGCAATTCTCTGGAGGCTACAGTCGACCTTCATCAGCTACACGCAAATCGACGCAAAACAAAAACTCCTGAATAAACAATTAAACAACAAGGCACATTTTTTAATAAATAGGCATACGTATGAATAATAGGCCCTCTTTTTCAGGCATTCTGGCTTGAATGCGTGAGTTTCCACGTTCCAAAGAACGCTTATTCATAAGACTACACAGTCCTGAGACTGTGACTACCCCTCCGATCTTCTACAAAGGCTCTACTGTCTAATCACAGCAGTAAAGTTTCATTTCCAAGAACTTCTTTTCCATGTAAAGCTTTTCACAAAGCTCTAAGTGTGATAGACTACTCTAAATGCTATCTATACTGTGTCTGTCACTGCTCACTGTTTGTCCTAAGAAACTCGTCTGCCTGTAGTCTTTAAAGATGCACCCAGTTACTTAAAAGAGATAACACACCACATTAAACATTATAGCATCTCTCTCAGTTTACATGCATGAAGCTAGAAAACTGCAGAAAGGTATTGTGAAGATGGATTACTTTGACAAACTCTCTCTCTGATCTGTGAATTTAAATCCAGCAAAGGTATACGCCAACTTCTTGACTTGTTCAGGTGTGAATCACAGACCAAAACTATACCACAGAAGATACCTAACCTACCTGCACAATTACAAAAACAAGTCAGGTAACTTAGGAAAGAATCAACCAAGTGAAACTTCTTGCAAGCTTAGCTACTCTCAGCAGCCTTCACAGCCTCCAAAAATTCCAAACTTACAAAACATTTCTGAGGGACCCAAAGAAAAAGCGAAGGGGAAATTAATCTCAGAATTTCATCTTAAAAAGTTACTTACACAAGAAAATATGAATTGTTTAAGGTCCAGAGAAAGATCTGCAAGAACCAATGAGAAGCCAGGAGATAAATAAAATCAGGTTACTTCACATAATATGAAACTGTTACATATTATTCTACAATTCTACTAGAATTACTCTAAGCTTCAAGTTCACTACACATCAAACTATCAAACATCCTGTTTCGACCCAATCTCAATGATAACCAGATATTCGAGCCATTGTACAACAAATCATAAAGTTCTAAAGTTCTCTAAAGAGTTTCGCAATCCCTAGAATCCCTTTTAGAGTAAACCAGTGCAAACAACTGCGAACAAAGTGAAGTGTTAATGTGGAATTTCACATATTTTACACATAAACCCAATCACAATGGTCTGACAACAGGAGAGAGAACTAAGGACGAAAAAATTCATGTGGAGGATAGCAGAGAGTTACCTTGCTTATGAATTACTAAATTGCTGCGTTAATACATCTCTACACGCTGAACGTAGCTTGACTCTCAGCCAAGAAGCATATTACGATATTACTCTTAAATTCAACTCTGTCCGTCCACTTTCCATCATTGCTCATCATTAAAGCTTTAAGGTCTGCAGCAGCAGCTGAAGTTGGAAGTTATCGTCAGGACTTGTGACTCTCAATGTATCACCGTACTCTTCTCCTACGTCAATCCTACTCATCGTTCATTGTGAATCGTGCACACTGCTAGTTTTTGTTCTAACTTTTAACAACTCTTCTGTACTGTGTATTGTAAATGAAGAAATGGTCAGCTTGGAAATACACAGACCTAATTGCATTCTCCCCTTGTGTTGAGAGTTGAGAAGTTGAGATAGTTGAGAATGTGAAAGTTACTCTCTGCCTATTTACTGTGGGTAGGATGATTATTATTATGTGATATTATTTAAATGTTATGACCAAGCACATCTTTCCGTAGCCACTCGTCGAGGTTGTTGAAGTAAAAACTCCCTGGGTGTTTGTATACTGCAAATTGGATAATCCTTTTAGAGGCTTAAGGATCCAAAACATTATTACACAATTATTGAAATGTGCGAGTTTTCTAGGCGCACTTATTTCTTGTCCCCATTCCTTCTGCAGCAGCTTCCATAATTTACGCAACAAGAAAATGGTGTTAGAAACTGGAAAGTGAGTACACACCAAAAGTGAGTAATCAGTTTGGACTCTTTGGACATAATCCAGAAGACCACAAAGGTGATTATGAGGTGAGGTGGTCAGTTGTGTCTGAGTGTGTGCCTGTCAAAAAGCCCCAAACTGAAGAAAGTGACGGTAGTCAATCGGACATTCCACATTATCAGCAAATGGAAAAAACTTGGAAGTGAACTGGTCACTTTTGGAAAATGTGAATGTAATTTGGACTTCTCAGAACTCACAATGTTTTCTATCCTTCGTATTGACTTATCTACTGTGAAATAACATTTCTAACTCATCACACTGGTCAGTGAATAAGCCTTCAGGGCGTCGTTGATTGCAAACATTATTAGTCACTTCATAAATCTCTACATTATTAACTCAAGTATGAAATTATAGTTTCTCGGAGACTGCAGCAAAAAACAATACAAAGAAGTTCCTTGAAAGCCCCAATAAACCTGCACAACAATCGCAATCGCAAAGCCTGATGAACCAACAAGAACAAAACCTGATTTTGGTCATTTTGCCAACAATCCAATCTTAATGGTTTAGTGAGACTGCCGTGGCAGTCGTCTACTCGTGTAATTTTCGGGTTTTTTTATAAAATTTATACTATCAATCTT
>JAQGAC010001468.1:0-13763 GCA_034696585.1 Isotomurus maculatus | reverse complement strand
CTCTCTCTCTCTTGTTTAGCTCGTAAAGACAAGGTTGAGTGAATAAAAGTATAAAAGTGTAGAGGAAAGAAAGCCAGGTATCTACAAGTTCGTAATATTTTGTATTTTCCAACCAATTTCATTCGTTTGTGTCTTTACTGTCTATCATTCCAGTATCCCATTGCGATCTTGATGATTCCTCATATTTTCCCTGTCCACCCATCATGATTTTTAATATAAAATGCAAATATATGTTTGTTTGCATTCCCTCGTTTCCCAAGCTTAAAGTAAATTGCTGTCCGGATTCTCTCCCAGATTTTTTGTCCTCGTATACTTACGTCGTAGGTGGGAAAGGACACTGCTAAGACACAAGTGAAGAATTATTTCTATTCTTCCGTTTTCTCTTTCCACACAATAATAAATGAGGAAAAAGAAGTTGTTCACACAGAAAGGAGACGCACTCATACACATGCACAGTCTCCAAATGGCTTGTGAGCCATCATCGCATCCACTACCCCCGACGAAGAGTAAGGGAAAGAAGAAGACACACTATCTCGTGTGCATGATATTCATCATTCTCTGCCAAACTTTTAAAGGATGGGAGAGAAGAGCTTTATTTATTATTATTCCATCCATCCTTACTTATTTTGTGAGTACTGTGAGTAGGTTGTGTTCATCATATGGTTGCTTTTAATATTTTTGAGACTGATATAAAGGGAGAAAGTAGACGACAGTGAAACAATTTATGTCATAGCATCACGATACTAAAATCAGCATGGGTCCAGTTGATGGTCCTCGCATATTCTGCTTGAATTCCGTATTGCGTAACACGTCATTGATGCTACAAACCACACACACACACACAGTCACCAGTAAATTGGGAGTAGGTGGAGAAACCACTAGTCTCTAATGAAATGACTCTGTTACAAACGTAAATGAAATAGTGGGATGAATAGAAGCGAGCCACCAATAAGTATTTTACAGGAGAGAATGACTGTATGCATACTTTTGCCCACAAGGCTTACGAAACATATAAGTGCTTTCACGGTTTAAGTACATTCATACGAGAGAGATATTTGTGTGTCGAACGGGGGAATAAGTGGAAAACAAATAGAGAATCCTGACAGGACACAAATGTAAACTTTTTCCCCCGACAAATATTGAGCCTTGTTTTGTGTTCGAGAGACGAAAAGTGTGCTGAGAGAAATCGGAAGAGAGATATTATTCTCAGAGAGTGTTGACTGTATTGAGCAAACAATAAACAAAAAAATAATTGAGTTCGGTCTTTCAATCCTTTACCTTCTTTTCTTACTCACACTTTCTTAAAGTGTTAACGTCTTGTAGTTGTATACACGAGAGTAGTGGGAGGGAGAAAGTCCTCCTTCCTCTCGTCCAGAGACAAGCAGCACTCACAGAGCAGCAAGAGTTTTTCCATTTTTTATTCCACGTTGTATAGATGAAGAGAGAAGAAAGTTCCACCGCTTTTGATGGAAGATTCTTTCGATCTGATAACGAAAGAGAGAGAAAGCTGTACTCTCAACTACGTCTACATTTATATATATGAAGGGAACTGATGATGAGTGTTGTTGTAAAGCTATCCATGCATCAATTCATCCATCTGACTTCCATCCATCCATACACCGCGATATCCTTGGTGAGCAGTCAGGATCAGACGAGGCAATAGCAGGAGAGAGAGATCATATTATGTATTTGATTGAATAGAGGGGAAGTCACACGAGAAGCTATAGAAGAAAGGATTCAGCTATTCCTGTATTTCCAGTTCCACTGTGTGTGCATGTGTGGGTACTTTGAGCAATGTTATTCAGGGATCATCATACGTCGACGACCACCACCAACCACCTTGCCTTTTGCTCCGCAGCATCCGTTGATGGTTGCTAAACTCTTTGTGCCTGGTTTCGACAACTTCCTCTTTCTCCCGTTGACATGAGTTGTATTAAAAATATTGATCTGTACAAATGCAAAGAATCTGGAAATGCTCGAGGGAGAGATTTAGAAGTTTTTCTGAAAGTGTCCTTTTTGTCATTTGCCAAAGAATTTTGACTTTTCATCTAATCTCCGGTTTCCTTCAAGGCATCTAATACCCAATGGTACACATGACAGAAACACGCATACCTTCCCAGGTACACAAGAACACTTCCTCTCTCTCAAGTGTTTCCTCTCCTCTCAATACATTCGTACAAACGATCGTCCCTATCATCATATCCCTATCATCGCACTTTTCGCAATCTTTAATCTCGATCCCTGAATGAAAAAAGTGAAAAAGTAAGCTCCGAATAAGCACACAAGCATTTCATTTCACTCACTTTCACAATCACTTTTTCCTCTCTCACTCTCAAGTCCCCTTCACCACCAACTCTCTACCTTCAATCTCTCCGCTATACATTCTTATATCTTTATATCTCGCGTGTATATATCTCTTTCTCATATTCAAATGCAAATAATATGTCTTGAGCTGCGAGGACAAGAAGACGATTACTCTCTCCCATGTACACAATACCAACTTAGTGAATTTAAAGACGAGCTTCTCGGAGTACTCAACCGGTTTCCTTTCATTCCTTAAAGCAGCAGCAGCAACCCTTTTAAGCAAGTGATTGCTGAATTGCTGAAAGCTCAGTTATGCTACTAATGTAAGCAGTGTACCATTACAACCAGTAATTCATATGCATCACGATGAGAAAGTCGTACAAATCTACTTCAATGAAGTAAATCCTAAAAGACGAAAAAGCAAACGAAGTTTTGTGTAAAAGGAAGAATTTGTTGAGCAGACTGACTAGCCAGGAGTAAAGCTGCCAGACTGCCAATACTCCATCCAACAGACTTTCTCTCTGTGTTCAGCACTTGAAGAAGGAGGCATAGATATACACTCATTTTTCAATAGAATTACTCCTAAGACACTCCTCCATATTTTGAATCAAAATTAAGCTATAAATCATCTTCTAGATTTCCTTTTCTCGTTTCCTACTACAAAATTTTTTGCACTTCTTTAGCCTCCGAACAGGGCATATTTTATTCTCGTTAGGGTAAAAAGTTTACATTTATTGCCAAAAAATTTGCTGAGGAAATTGCTGAGTGTTCGATTCTTAGACGTAATAACAGGAGCAGCATGGAAATAGACCTTATAGGCATCACATCCGCTCTTCCTTTCACTAATAGGTATCCACTCCACGCATTCACAGCTAGTGGAGTGAACTCTTATTGCACCAAGTACTTTGCTGTATGAATGATGTACTCTTAAACTGCATGAAGATGTTGAAGAGAGACATGAAAACGCTGAAAGTTCCCAGCTCGAAATGAAAATGTATCTCTTTCATCAAAAATGTTTGAGTGAACTCAACACTTTTCTCCCCATTGGTGATAGTACCACACTACACTACCGCACTTAAGCAATGTGTACCCACTCTCTTCCACGGCTACATCGTCGGCCTATTTTGTTTTAAGCAGCATTAAAAGTCAAAATAAAAAGGGAGTTTATTCTGTAAAAGCTTGTGAATGGGAAGTATGCACACGATTCATCTTGAAGTTGTGAATAGCACACCCCAGCCGCAAATAACACGGCTGGTGAGTCATTTAATGAAATAGAAGATGAAATACTTAAGCTGAAAGTAAACTTTGTACATAAATTAATGTAAATTCTTGGAAGTTACTAGCATTAAGTTCATTTACATTATAAGTGTTGTGTTGTACAAGAACCCTTTCTTGTTCGTCGTTCCTCCTCCCATCCGCTTTCTCCTCTCTCTAATGTTCCCAACTCCATCAACCTAAATCATTTAATGAATTCTAATGTTCCTTAAGAGAAGTTTAAGATAAAAGATTTGAATCAAAATAAGAGTGTTTTCCTTTCGCTGCTTTGTGTTTTCTCTCTCGTTTAAATCAAAGACACAAAAACTTCCTCCAAGCATAATCTACTTAATCAGATATTTGATTCCCATTTTCGATCACTCAAGGAAGAAATTGGGACTTGTTGTTGTTAATTGGATTTACCAGCTTATGCGTACACTTTCACATATTGTTATGCATACACTCATTCAACGACAGGAGAGGAAGGGAGAGTGGAGGAAGCTTCTGAGAGAGTCGTGAGATAAGCTGAGAGAGCTCTGGTGCTGTGTATACAAATACAACTGGGGCTGTGATGTTGTGAGCGAGTACATTAAGGGAGTGCGAAAGTGAGGGAATATAATGCAATCCCCACGCTCTACTTCTACTCTTCGTGGTGTTCCAAGTCGACTGTCCGAACAATGTAATCAATTACACGCCTTAAAACATCGAGACAAAGAAGCGTTTCCAATTTCAAGGGAGGATTTTAGTATTTGGCTTTAATTTCATGTTTCATTACAGTCAGAAGGCAGGGAAAGTCTGTGAAAAGTTGAGTGAGAGCGACAGGGAGTACGACTGAACACTCCAAAGTCTGAGACTGAACTCCTCTCCAGCTTGGCTGTGTGTCGGTTCGACTATTGCTTCCCTGTGTGTGTGTGTGTGTTCGCTTGAGTGCTACCACCACTACTACCACCACTGCTGACTGATACTCACTTCAGTAGGCACTTTCTCCAACCATCCACCCCATCCGTCCGTTCCTCTAGCCTCTAAGCCATTACAACGACGACTCTGGACTGAAATCGATCGGAAACTGGTGAGGGAACACTCCATCCGTTCGTGTGGAGAAAGTTCTCCTGCTCTTTCCCAAGTTTTGACTCAGTCTTCGACTCCATCCCGAACCAGTTGGGTAAAAGTAATGTTTTCACCCATCACAAAGACAAAAACGACATGCAATCCCGGTCCTACTCTCAGATCCAGATTGTAATCAGATCAGGCAGGACAAAGACAAAAGGTTTTCTTCTCATACGATCACCTCCGCTGGTTAAGTAAGGAGCATATCGGAGGAGCAACGGAGTCTTCTCAAAACATTCCTCAGCATTCCTCCTCACGCGAAGAGACAAGAAAAATTCCCGATTCTTATAGAAGCCAAATTGAAAACGAGTGAAGAAGAGAGAGAGAGCGAGAGCTGTGAGAAATAGCCTTTACTTATGGGCTCTGCAATAACTTTCACCGATAAAATCGCCAATAAAAACTGCCAAAACCTTCAAGATCACGAGGAACCTTTGTGCAATCCCAACAATCGGTGGGATCACGTCGAAATTCAGTACGACGAGGAAGAAGAGGAAGAAGATTCAGACTCACAACTGCAACTTCGGTGTTTTCGTAAGGAGAGGAGAAGAAGGAAAGTCCACCTGAAGCGTCGAGAAGATCGCTTCTTTGGTCCCACCAGCGAGAACAAGACACCCGACCCGAAGAACGACCACGAGGACGGGAAGCACGAGGAGGAAAGTCACAAACGGAGTAGGTGCTCTTCTTCATCTTGTTCTACCTTAAATAAGCCAACCTGTGGGAAAGTTGAGACAAGGATTCAGTCTAAGGGGAAGGATAGCATGGGACGGAGGAGGTGTCTGTGTGACACAATTAAGCCGTTACTAAAATTGTCTCAATTGTTAGGTGTGATCCCGTTGAGACTCAATCACCCCAGGAATGAGGAAGGGGAGAAAGTCGGTTTGTGTGAATTGAAATTCCAATGGAGAAGTTTGTCAACCTTTCTAAACACATCTTTCATCATGTTCTTTATCTTGATTACTCCGTTCGCACACGCTGAAATCCGTGATAGAATGAAAATCGTGTTTAGTGGAACGGATTTATATGCGTTTACCCTCCAGACGATGGCGATGGTTTTGGAGACAGCCATTCTCCTGAGTGTCGGTCGACTCTACAAGGGGAAGTTCTCTAAGGTAAACATACAATCTTTCTCCCTCCCTCTCCTTCACAGTAGTAATTAGATTTCAAACTCTATTAACAAACTGGCGAGAGGAAATGATTCTTGTAATGAAGTTAGAGAGATGAAAAGCCGTGAAAAATAGTTAAGAAGTTGGATGATGGATGGATGTGACTGGGTGCGTGTTTGTTTGTTGCAGGGCTGGTCTTCATTGAATGAAGTGTTTCACGCAATATGTGACTCAGCAGATGACCTGAAACAAATAAAAGTAGGCTCGTATATCACAGCATTGATAATCATGGGACAAGGGTTTGTCTTCTTCGGTTTTATGTACTGGACTTCACACCGTGCTATTGGGCTGTATCAGTCGTGTTCCGCCCTGCTGATCGGCACATTCGTAATCAGCCTCACACTAATCATCCCGTACATCATGTCAACCCTATTTCTCTTCATCTGCCTCTTAATCCGATCTCACTTTCTCAAAATCTCAGACATGCTGAGAACCGTTGTGAGCAAACACTACTCTTCTCACAAGTTGTCAGCTAAAATTGATTCCCTCAGGGTGTTACATGAACAGCTCTGCCAGACTGTGACTTATTTTGAAGATTTTTTCGGATTTCAGGTACGTGTGCACAACCATTTGTTTCAATGACATCAAATTCATAACAAAAAACTGAGTAAACAAACGAGAAGCAAAACAAATAGAGAGTGAAAGAAGGTGTTGTGGAGTGAAAGAGAGCTACTGTCGAAAAATACATGAAAAATTCCAGCTAAGCTACCCACACACACACAATGTTGACACCCCGTGTGAACCACGATGAGATTTATTACTCGTGAGAGATAGGGACTTGGAGTAGGCACCGTTCTTTGCTTTCACTTTACATTCTGAGAAACACTATGTGAATGTGAACAACAAAGCATTACAAACATCTTCATAACGGCGAAAGGGAAGTAGAAAAGTGGGAAACGCACTGGTAGTCTTCGTATCATTGTGTGCTGTGTATTAGGCGGGGAGGAAGATGTGTGTAGAGATGTCGAAGAGCCTGAAGGGATTTATTTTCGATTATTCATCTGTATTTGTTTTGTGTGTCCCTCAGGTCTTGTTGACACTTTGTACATGCTGCTTCACGGTCACCGTCGGAGCCTACGCGTGTATTCTTCAAGGGGAGGAGATGTCGTCCCCCAAAGGGAATGAGTTAACTGGAGCTTGGGGGATGCAATTGTACTGTGCTGCGATTTTTATACTTCTTATCTTGATTTCCGGACAGCTTGTTACGAATGCCGTAAGGATCCCCTTTTTTACTCACTCGTCTTCATCTAACTCACAGTTAGTAGAGCGTTGAATTTACTTGTCGGAACGAAAGTCAGTGTCAGGGGAAGGAAAAAACGGTGGTTCGTGGTGAATAATCCTCTTCCTTTAGAGGCATTACGGGTGCATCTCACTAACTACTCTAATACTCACTACCCGTCGTGTAATATAAGTATAGCCCAAAATCTGTGTATTGATATTCATTTCGGAGACTCCTTAAATGATTACATACAGTTACTTTTACTTGCTACTACCAGAAGAAGAAGAGGAGAGTCTCGAGTCCTGAAAGGAAAGGAGGGGAAAGCCGTAGGGAGCATTTGTAGAGGATCAAGGCGTTTTTACGGTGTAGTTAAAACCGAGAGTAGTGACAACTTTACTTTTTGTCAAGTGTGTATTGACTTTATTGTGAAGAGAGGTTGTTGGTTCGTGTCATATCTCATTTTAGTTTGGGTGTTCGCCCTGAGGAGAGGTCTCCTTAAGAGTAACACAACTGAGGACGAGGTTGTTGATGATTTTACAGGCAGCTTCTCCAGGACCAGTCCTCAATGCCATTCCACTCAGTGAATTGGATGAGAAAAGTCAGACCCAAGTAACGGCTTTCCTGAATAAGATTTCAGCATTTCCGACTAAAATGAGTGCTGTCAAGATTACCACAATTTCGACTACTTTTTTGGCCTCGGTAAGAGTTATTATACAACTTCCCCTTCTCATCCATATATATCCCAGTCGAGACAATTTACCAACCACTCACCAGCCCTCCTCCACACCAACCTAACTCAACAACATCCATTTAGACTCCCACCGCAACAACTTTCTCTCTCCTCTCTGTGTGGTTCACGAACGGGGATGCTTTATGGTTAATCAATGGACCTTGCTGAAATTGATAAATTAATTTCTTTTCTTTAATATTAATACATTTCTTAGCTAAACCTCCGTGAGTGTTGTGTACGTGCTCACTTTTAACTACCCACCAGAAGAACCCAGTCTTTATACCTCTCTTTATATCTTTCCCCATTGCACCATCACTCTTCCTTCAAAAGTTACTCTCTCTCTCTCTCTAAATAAATTCCCCTTAATATTATTTGTGTATTTCAGGCCGCCACAAATATCACAACCTACCTCTTGGTTCTCATGCAATTCAAACTAAGTTTAGAAAAGGATAAGCGATTGGATGAAGATGCGGACAACTTAACCATGGCTGGTCTCGAAATGGATTCCTCAACAGAACCCATTTTTTACAACGTCACAACAGAGTCGCTGGCTTTCTTGACTGAATCTCTTTGAAAAATATCCATAAAATTTATAATGTATCTGTCAATATCAAATGCCACCATGCCATCAACTTATGTCACAAGTAAAAGTAACTTCTTCTCCTTTCTCTAATAATGTACTCTCTGTCTGTATATCAATCTCTGTGTGTGTAAGTCATTCATACCGTGGAGAAGCGTAGCATAAGGTCTCCACTAGTCACTCACTGCTACACACACACACTAGAACACTAGAACACAAGCTTCACTAACCAAAAACACCCAAAACCCATCATCATCATCATCGTGTGTATTCTCATATTTCCTCCCTCCTTTCTCCTTTCCCTGAGCTGCCTTTTGGTCTGGATTCCCAGTCAAAAAGAGTCTCCTTCCTTTCATAACACGTTCTTCGTTAGATTTGGTTGACATCCTCTCTCTCTCTTAGCAAAGAAGCCTCTTGTTTCAAACACCAGTGAAGAACACACACACACTAATAATAATAATAACGTACAAGGATTATGTCGTAGGAGTTTATAATTTACTTTGCCACTTAACTAACACTCATTTATTAATTTCAACTTCACCAACATACTCTTGCACACACCTAGGGAACAGTCTGCGGTGACATGGATGATTTACTTTTGCTACATAGACTAAAAACCACCTTCGACTGGATGTTTTAATAAAGACTCGTGTGCTACATTTCTCTCTTCGTGTTTTCATTCATTTAACATCCTCCCTACATTACTTCCCCGTCATAACATTTGTTAACACGGACTTCTCTCTCTCTCTCCTGTATCATTAGCCCAATCTGATTATCACTCGACCATCAATTCATCATAACTCACACGCGTACACACAACTGCAGTTTCTTTGGTATATGGAAATTCTCGTAAACGTGTGTGTGGATGAGTACAGCAAACAAACCAGGTTACAACCAGCTTCGCACCACCATGTCTCCGTATTCCATAATAATATGAGAGATTTACTATCAAGTAGACTGACTTATTTCACGGATTAACGGGTAGGAGAGAAGCATGTGAGAACGAAGCGGATTCGCGAGCGTCTATTAATATAATTTATATAAGGTTAGAGAGGAAAGCGTTTAGTGTCAATCTATATGTGTGAGTTGTAGATTTTTCGAAAGGAACTTTCTCTCTCTGAAGTCAGTTCACGGAAGGAAAGAGTCCATGGCTGAGTAAGTCATCCACTCCTGGAGTGTTTGGAGGATAAACGTAAGCAAGATTGGGAGGACAAGGAGGGCGCCGGAAACGTGGGATCATTGCGGAGGAACCTCCACGAAGATATTTTACACTTCGTTACACCTACTACAGCCTACGATTTTTTATTACGCTCCTGGAGAAACACGCTTCAAATTTACGACTCCACATTATCATGCCGAAATCCTCTCAACATCATTGTATGATGAGATGAGAGTCCGACTCCACTCCGGCCCACCAGAAGAACAGCTCTCCTCATTTAGATGAATGTGAGATACCAATTTGGAGGCCGGGAGTATGTGTGTGTTATATTATATACTTATATACTTACTTATGTACTGCTGCTGCCCGCTTTCACTACACAATATCCCTCCTCGCCATTTCCCCGGATTCCCTCTTTACGAAATACCCGACCCTCATTCCTCAATCATTGGGTAGAGAGTAGGACATTTATTTTCATAAGGAGACACTCCGCGTAGATGTATGTATTTCCATTAGGCTAAGTAAGAGATTCGCAGATCCAAATCCAAAAAGATTAACTGTCCAGAAACAACAGCCATTTGACTCTCGTGATTGCCCATTTTCATCGGATAACTGCATAAATGAAGTAGGTCCAGTCACTTACATAAATTGATCGATTTATACTCTCTCTCTCTCCTCGTCCTTCCTTCTCCCTTTTAACAATACACACACACACACACACTCGCTTTGAGAAATGGCATTACTTTTTCACATCACAGGCAAACTTTCTCCCTCTCCTCTCTCTCTCCTCTATTCTACAGTTGGCACATAACATTGCAACTTTCATTGTGAGGACTTCACTTCATCCCAGCATCCACAGTATCCATCTCCCACGCCCTTCCAAGAACCCGTAAAAGACGAGATGAATGATCCTGGGAAAACAAGGTGATTATGATGATTCCAAGTGTTTTGCGTAAACTTTCTCTCGGTACACTTCGAAATAAAAAGGATTAGAGTATAATAGGGGATTAGAATGAGTAAGAAAAATAGGAGAGGGAGTAGGAAACGGACGAGGAGGGGACAAGATCGGTAAGTATGTGTAGAAGAGGACCACATATGGAGGTGTGGAGAATGAAAGTTGCAATCCCACATTTTATCCCCTGAATATCCTAAAACCAAATATGGTAAAGCCTTCCAGGTCTCCGGTACATTTATCATGCGAAAACTTTGTTAAAGTGGCAGGGGTTGGCAGAAGACGTAAAACTTTCATGTAAATGTAATAAATCACCACCTTTTTGTACAAGATAAACATTGGAATGTCGACCCATCCTTAAGTTTGGAACATGACTCGCCTCGTTACAACCAAAGTTTAAATGAGGCACTTTTATGGGATTTCAAATCTATCCACTGTGTCTGTGTGTATAGCTGAGTACAGCGTGTGTGTGTGTGCGAGAAGGCGAGAGAAAGAAAAAACTGAAGGATTATTTAGAAATCTCTCGGGGGAATTTTTACATATTTTATGCAAACATAACTTACCTCGAGGAGAGGTATCCTCCTCCTCCTAAAGTGTTTAAAATTCACCTGGAATACATTTGACTTGTATGAATTGTTTTTCAGTTCTTGGGTATCATCACCAAACCACGTACACATTGGGAAACAGACATATCTAGGTGATCAGAAGGCAGACAGAGTTTTAGCGTTTGATAAAAAATTCATACAACTCGTTCAGACTTTACGTTGATTCTCCTGGGAGTTCACGATGATATTCATTCTGGGCACAAGCTCTCCATTTCATTATTTGACGTGGGAAGAGGAGATCGCGAGGGTGGTTTCCATGTTCGGGTGATTTACTTGTGGAGTCTCACACTACTTTCCCCGTTACTGCTCGTTTCCTGTCTAATCACGAGACTCCTGTGATACCGAATCCTGCATAATTATGTCAATTATCCTAATTTATGCTCCCGTCCCCTTCAGCGTTAGTACCAATTGGCCCGTTGAATATTAACATTTATGCGCTCATCTTTCCAAAAACAAACTGACCACTCTATTCAATTGCCCTTAATTTATCCCTCCCTTCAATTCCCCTTTAATTTAGTGCATATTACTCGCTGCTGTAGTTTACTACTTCACGTTACGTCTCTCCAGCCTTTTTCTCAACAAGCCTCACTTTCCCTCTGTAATTCAATCGGATCTGAATTGGTGAAAGTTATCCTAATATTTCACTAGACTCTTACACAATCACTTTCATATTAAATCAATAAGTTCTTGGGTGAACTTTCACTCAGAGACGAGAGTGTGTCCCCAAAAGTTAGTAACTCGGGAGAGTTTGGGAAGATTGCTACAATTGTCCGATATACGATTAAGGAAATTATACAAGAACGCGGATTATGGTTTATTCTTTGTAAGGGTGGGATCCCCATAAGAGGTCGTTTATCTCTCATCCTTTATTTCTGCCCTCACACATCGTCAATTCTCATATCAATCCATCGATATGTGGCCACGGTTTGGAGATGTTGTACAAAAGGTTGAAATTAAAATCAAATATTAAAGGTTTTTGCTTTCATACATTCAGTAATGGAAGTAGTGTGGCCAGGTGAATTATTTATTTTGTGGCTCAATAAATAAGTCAACAATAAAAGGGAGTGGGATGATGATGATGGACTTTTGTACGAGAAAAGTACGAGCAGAGTTCAGGTGGAGTGAATATACACAGAGAGAGAGAGGAGGTTTCACCCAATCAAACTCATACAGATAGATATTAGTTGATTGCCTAAGAGAAAATTATTTTGTTCTCCTTGTGCAGAGCTTTCCTAGTCTCATAGTTCACCATACGCAATTTAACCACCTCCCTTCATAGACATTCATTACGGGAAAACCCGGGCAGTTCTTCTCCTATCGAACAAAAATCAATTACCACCACTAATATATCATCTTTTGATACCCTTTTATTCCCTTCCTTCCCACCACAGGAATTCTTGGCCGCAGAGATCGGTAAAATATTAATTCCACAAGCACAAGCACATGTGCTCAATAGGAAAGCCAAGCTGTATATACTAGTACCAATCACACATACACAAACTTGCAGAGCCTTCGTAAAATATGTATGGGGAACGCAGCATTAGTATTGGAACGGTGAGATAAATTCGGTGGTGGTGTGATTGGTGTTAGGGAAAAGTTGAGAGGGTCCTTTTCTTCTACCTGATTTGAATCTTGAGATTCTGAAGAGGAAAGAAGAACCTACTTAAACACACACACACACACCGAACCGAAGGGTTGGAAGATTCTGAGAGATCCAACGCGAGATTCCCGTTTTCTCCCTTCCTATCGCGATGAAGATGAGAAGATACCACACACCCGCAACAGAAGACGGAAGAACCTATTCATCGGACACACGTATCAATGCCAGACGTACGGAACACCCTTTCATTCAATTTCATAACCTTTAAAGTGCAACTTTTGACCCGTTCAGAATATCCGTAAAATACACAGACGGAAATGCCAAACGAAGGAAACCTTCGAGACAGACTTGATTCGATATGGTTGGAAATATTTCTGGGAAAAAGTATATTGCGAAAAGTGATACTCTGCATATTTATCACATAATATTCATCCAATGTAACAGCGTGTGATGACACGAGAGGGTTCTAAGCAAGAAATATGTTGGGGAACCAACAAACTTCCCGTTTTTAATGGCTTTACAACTTTCCCCGTATAATAATGACCAAGAACAAGGGACCCGTACCTAAAGGGACTTTAATGTAAATTAACTGATTTCATTGAAGGAAAAGAAGAAGAGAGAAGGATCCATTCCAGCAGGACAAGGAGCAAAAAGTACAGAATTCTTTTATTATGCATGGACATCTAGCTGCACGAAGATAAAAATGAAATACCACTCCCATTCAGACCTTCCGGTTTGCCAGTGCCAAAAAATGTGTATTGTATGAAAAGATGATTTACAAAATTGGAGTAAACCCTTAAATACTCTCCTCGCTTGGTTGTGCAGTCTAAACTAAAGTCTACAGTCTACACACGAGAAATTGTCCCGAGTACGAGGGACTCTTCTCTTCATTTGATAGGCGATCCACATAACTCTACTGACGCGAATGGTGACTCTTCCGTCGTTTCGGTCTGTTTGTTTTTATTGTCACAACAAACTTAGAAGGTAATCAGTTAGCAGTATAGTGAATTATGATTACAGCAGCAACGTCTTCCGGGGGTGAATTTGGAGAAAAATTGTCTTCTTGATTGAATTTATTCCACACTACTCT
>JAQGAC010001467.1:0-13764 GCA_034696585.1 Isotomurus maculatus | reverse complement strand
TATTAGAATACCCATGCAGCGTCCTCAAATTCATCACGAGCTTGGTCAAAGTGATTGACGGAGCATTACATTGTATCGTATTCAATTTGCAATAAAACTGTCCCTATGAAATGCGTTTGTTTTATTTTGAGCTTTTCGAAAATTTCCAAAGCAAAACGAATTGACGAGTTCTTGTATGGTATTTAGTTTGCAAAAATGATTCATATCACGTCCAAATGTTCCTGAAATAAGTTCCAAGTCCTACGTCTTAGCTTTTTGAAGTACTTTACGATTCTATTTCTGTAGGGGCCGGGTTACAGGAATTTTAATAATGGTATACAGTATTTTCAAACCACAAAAAACAATAATTGCTACATCTGTTACCTGCATAAATTAATTAAAATAAGGAATCGGGAAAGCATTGCATTAAGTAAGAAGTGAATCATGACTAATAAAAAATGAATATGGAGTTACCATTTCTATGTTTCGTAAGTTATTACTACATGCATTTTAAATTAAATTTTAAATTTAACTATTTCCGTCAGTAATGTCAGTTCAGAGGCTCTAGGGTCCTGATTGATTTTCATTCGAATGAATTAAAATAATAATCTTCTTGAATTAATAATCTTCTCTTTAGAAACAAAATCATTCCCCTTCAACCTGACTTATTCTGGTCAACCAAAATAATATTCATTTGGTTACTAAATAATTCTATGGAATTTAAATATGTCCATTTTACTGTGATAGTTCTAAACGTTCGAGTCAAATTCTTTCCGCAACTTAACAATCATACTTTATACACGATTAATTTTGTACTATAATCAGGTTATTGAATTTAACCATGTACATCAGCAAGGTTGCATAAGGTTAGTGGAAAGCGAACGATTTCTTCCTGTTCATAATCAAAATATAGCTCCATTGCTAACCTAGAAAGAGAATGAATGTTGCCATGAATTGAATAAAGATGTTTCATCATCAACTTGAGGTTTTCACAATCTGCATTTAACTTTTCTTTCAGCTATCATTTCGTACGTTTTCAACTTGGATCACAATTCACAAATACGTTAGCTGTAAACTTGGCATCGAAATATGTATTCCAAAATATTCTTCAAAATAACACACTGTATTTTTGCTTACACCGTGTTCATCGGTGTCAACTTCTTTACACCCAAAAGCGAGAACACAGAAGCAAAGTGGACACCACAGAGTCTGAAGAAATGTTACAAAACCGCAGGAGTCCTTACGGTGACAACAGTAATTATGTTATTTCGAACACTTCAGACTTTCCTAAGGAATGAAAAAGAGTTTCCTGTTTGCTATCTTCTCATCCTTCTCTCACTCATCTTGGACATTCTTCTCATTCAGACGCTTCTTCACTTTCAGCTCCTAAAAGCTGGGTTCTGCCAGACTCATCAATTCGCTAGAGATTTTAAAGGTTAAAATTTCGACTCCATAACACTTTAAAATTTAAAATATAAATATATAATTGTGCATTCAATTTTACATGACAGTTAAGTGGATAGAAAAGTACGAGCACAAAAGGATTCTCACCGGTCTTAAGCTGGAAATCATATTAGTTTTTCAATTGATCTGGTTTTCATTAATCATCCCTGTCGCTGTAATCGTGTGTCTCATCATTTTTAAAGATTTTCCAATTTTTCCACACACAATTTTTCTTTCGAGTGTCCAGTACAAATGGACAGCGTTCGTGTTCCTTTTCTTTCTTCCCTTCTATTTCTATTTCTTTGTCGCTTTTAGCGCAAGTGCCCTAATGCACGCAGCCTTTGGTGCTATATATTTCGGTAAGCTTCCCTAACTATAAAACGAGAGCTAAATAGTTGTATCTGAACAAATTAATTCCTGAATTAAACAGCGACAATGACGATTCTCATGAAAACTGAATTGAAAGGAGGTCTCCACCCAAAAAAGTACATCACCAGGGACGAACTTCGACAACCGTACAACTTGACAAAGGAATATTTGAAATTGGAACTGCTGCACAAGCAAATGATGACCATTTATGGATTCATCGCCATTGTCGGAGAAACATTGATGACTCAGTTTGTTCTATATTGTAACTACACGCTTATCCGACATTGGAATGACCACGGAATACTCACGAGGTATATACTTATCTTGATGACCGTGGACATCATTGTAGTTTGGAGTGTAACAATGGAGGTTTGTGGAAGGTTCCACATGAACGCAACAAGTCTACTCAAGTCATGGATATTCTTGAAGATGCCGAACAAGAATCAAGCAAAATTTATGAGGAAGTTCAGGAGACGCTGTCGTCCCTTAATGGTTGGAATGGAGGGAATAAAACAAATAAAACGCTTGAGTGTTCTCAAGTTCTTTAAAACAATAGTGAAGGGAACTGTAAAAGCCCTGCTAGCTTTGGAAGAAGCTTAAATATATAAAAGCAGGCTGGAACGGAAACAACTAGAAACACATAAAGTACAAATCTATAGTCAACATTTAACATAAATTTATAATAATTTCAAGATAGCGCAATAATGTTTAAATTTTCAACTGTTGTCTACTCCACATTTGCTTTATTTATTGAATTCAGCAAACAAACAAGAGTTGAAATAGAGCAAGATGATGGAAAACACAACAATAGAAATTGTGGTTGCAAGAAGGTCGTTGCGATTTTTAGTATCCAATGCCAACAGGACTTCCTCGACTCTCAATATCTTTCACGAATAAATAATGCCTAGCACTCGAATTTGTGTTCATCTTAAATATATCTAACTTATTTATACCTTCAGCCAGTTTCATTAATATTTAATAGTTTTGGACAAGATAAATTGAACAGTTAATAATTCACATGTCTCCTTTGGACTTCTATTTGACTCTTCACAACACGATTACGCTCTTGCAGCCTTAACTTGCTCTAGTTTACTTAAAGGTTGTAATATTTCATTACTTTTCTAAATCTTGTGAGTAATTGTCTCATAGACAAAAAACCTTGATTACGCTTAAACCAGTTTAAAATTAATCAAAGTTCTAGCTAAATCAAGATACTAATTGCAAGCATTAATTTCTTGTTAGCAACTTTTCGGAATTACTTGTTATTTTCATCAGAATTGTCAATTTGTTTGAGTCCAGTCAGAACGCATCACAGAAATCAGATGAACCTAAAATTAATATCATTGTTTTCTCATTTATATCGTATTGAGTACTCCATATATTAAGATTTTATGGCTTCAATTGGTTTCCTTCTGAATCAGTTCAACGATTTAACTCCACTGACTTCCTGACGCTGTAGGAAGACTTCGCTTCTTTTCAGGTTTAGTTCATAAACTATAGTTTCAATTGGTGTACAATAGTCTTCTATACTTAAAATTAAGCCTAAAGTAATGAGCAATTAAGTAGCAACGTGAATCTGTGGAAATATTCAGTTCCTTTAATCGCATGCATAATTTCTAAACCTCGAGATATCTTAAGGATAATTGGGCCTGGTTTCAGTCTAAGGGACATTATTAGGAGTCACGTGCATCTGTTTTGACAGTTAAGTCAAGATTGACTTTGTCACCACGATTCTTTAACATTGCAACGACGTCACTAAACGTTATATTGGAAAACTGTGTACGCTTTTTGTGTAGGAAAATCTTTTCTTGTTTTCTACTAACGGTAAAGAGAGTATGAAACTTTAAAACAAAATGAAATCAATATCCAACTAATGAAAAACATATTACAAAACCTACTCAATTCTTTAAATAATCCAATAACTAAAAAATTCATACAGCACAAAATACTTACCCCTTAACATCCTACCTATAAGTTTTCTTCCATTGGGGTTCTTAAATCTACGATGTAATTAAACTGTAGAAACATAACCATAAAATATTCACATGAATTCCAGTATTTAGTTTAAGGATGTATTTATTAAACCTAATAAGCGTTTCAACAGTTTCAAGCTATATTATTACCATTCGTATATTTCCTACTATTAGTGGGAGAATATTGATAATGAGACTCAAAATTTAATATGTAGCCTTCTTTACACAATAAGAAATAAAACTCCGCTTGCTGCTTTTTGTTCAGGTTATCCAGTAAAGTTTGGTTAGCAGCGCAAACCTTATGTAGAAAACCTTCAGATTTAAAATGTATTCCGAAAACTTTTACTTGCTGTTTCACCGTCTCCTCTGGTATTCGTCTACCTTAGGCGTGACTTGCATCTACTTTGATACAAAACTTAAGTTGTGTTACATCACCACAACAGCACGAAGTCGATTCTACGTCGTGTCTGCAATCATGGTGACAGTAGGGATATTCTGCGTTGCTAGAACTTCCCAACTTTACTTTTCTCTTTCCAACAAACGAGAATTTTCATTGTGCTACGTTTTCGCCTTAAGTACTTTCGCTGTCAGCTTTACCGTACTCGCTTTCCTCACACGGATAAATGAATTCCGATTTCTAGTTGGATCAGCACTAAAATATGCTCAGGATTTTCAAGGTTATCTGTCTTAATATGAATTAATCTGTACCACATATAAATCAAGTATACTAATCTTGATTTAATAATTATAATTGTCATTTGAATTAATTTACAGCCGCATGGATCCCAAAATTCGACCCCAAAACCTACCCAACAGGCAGGAAACTGGATGTTATTCTTGCGTTAATAATGTTTGTCTTGATGGTCGTCGCTCCTGTCTCGATTCTTGTCGTAATCTTCAATTTAAACAGCCTCGCCATTCTTCCTCACACTCTTCTTCCTCACAGGTTCCAGTCTGCGTGGCTTATTCTCCTTCCTGTGTACTTTTTCGTCCTTATCATGGGAAGTGTATACTGCACTTTCTGTGCCCTACATTTCTGCATTCTCACAATCTACTTTTGTAAGGCTCAACATTGGGAAACTTTAGGCTACGCTCCGAATATTAATGGAAATAAAGCGAAAATTAAATTTATGTCTAGTAACGCTGATGCCTCTGTTGAAAAGGGAGTTCGTAGTGAACGGCAAGGAGACAGAATACCTGACTCGACGGTCACTAAGAAATATGGACCATTTGATAAAGGAGTACCTAACAGTCGAGTACCTTCATAGGCGATGCATGCAGTTGTACGGTCGCATTGTAATTCCTATTCACAGTGTCATTGGACAATTCGTTTTGTACTGCAACTTCACGCTAATCCGAAACCGAAACGAACTAGACTCGATTTTTGTCAGATGTTTTCTTGCTGGAGTGGCAACAGTCGCTTTCTCCTTCTGGGCTTTCACGCTGGAAGCCGCAGGACGCTTTCACAAAGACTCTACGAAGATTCTTGTCTCATGGAAGTTCCTGAAGACCAAAAGCCCTGAAAAGAAAAAGCTACTGAGCAGGTACAAAAGAAGATTCCGACCTCTCGTCATTTCCGCAGGGGATTATTTCAAAATTAAGCGACTAACCGTGTTGAAATTCGTTCGGGGAATCATCACAGGGACTTTTAGGGCTTTACTGGCCCTTAAAAAGTAATTCAATTTCGGAAAAGCCATTCTTAACAATCCCAAGCTTGTTTTGTTGCCAAATGCGAATATTTCTTAATAAACAGGTGCTGCTTTTTGCGAATGCACTTTATTTGTCGTCTTGTGCGTCCTTAGTCGATAACCTTGTCCTCAAACCTCACATAGTCATTCATTCCCTAGCACATATCCATTTCTGCTCGCTCCTCTACGATACCTATCGGTGCAATTTCAGTCCCATTACCTAGAAATGTTATTAAGCTCTACCCCTGTCGAGCTTAAAAAATTCCAGTACACTTTAAGCTCATTAACTGCCAATAATAATGAACAAAGATTTCTGCTTTAAAGCTCACGTAATTTCCCCTTTTCCCCTGAATTTAAAAACAAGATCAAGCCACTAAATATTAAACTTTCTCGCCAATTGATATTATTGATAGTGCAGATCTGCAGTACCTGCTTTCTAACACCCCCACATGAGTGGATTTTAGTATTACGAAACGAAGTACGAAAAACCCAATCATACATATATATTACATGGAGTTGAAGTAGCATTTAGTCATTCGTAAATCGCAGAAAATCACACATATGTTTTATTTGGGTAAAATAAATGTATGTATTAAAACCAATAATATACAGGAAACAATTTCTGATTTTCTTTCAACTTTTAGGTTCACGGGAACTGAAGTGTTGTTAATGATTTATTTTCATTCGGTTACATACAAAATATCTCTAGTCTTACTTCCTGTATCGTTCTTCATTTCGGCCGACTTATTCTACTTTCGATGTAGATTGATTGAATATATAAGGTTTACCGAGAGCAACAGAGTTTCTTTATGTTGTTTTGTAGTGGTTTTAGGTCAAATTGACCTTCTGAGTGGGATTTTTTCTAACTGCAAATATCGATATCAAAGTGAGGATTGTGGTGAAACCACGAATTAAATGCCAACCCAATTGTCCAAGGTAAATAAAAAACTTTTAATGCATAGACTCCTATCTTATAAACCAGGGAATTCTAGTAAAGCACCTAGTGAAAACTTGGCACGCTCCAACTTCTTACCTTCACTCAACCGGCATTGACTTCGATGAAAATCCAAACATAAATTCATAATTTAATTTAAAGTCTTGAATTCACACGCATTTATCAAAGCTTTTCGGAAAGCAGATGCAAGAGATTTTTAGAGCTGCTGTTAGTCAATATTTATATTCGGATCAAATCTACTACACACAGAGCGCAGAATAATTTTCTAAACTGAAACTAATTGCATTACCTTACATAAAAAATTTAAATGCCAAATTAGACTAAAAATAATCTGCTAGCATATTTCAAACTGATATTATCTGGGAGTTTTGAATTGGGAGCAGAAATTATACCACAGAATAGGTACTCTGGTAGCTTTAGATCGTATTTAGCTCACAAGTATATTTAAACTGATTAAACGATACAGAGAAATGTATGCCTGCCATGTCTGGAATTCGTACTGCAATCAATATATTGATTAAAAGAACTTAAAATTGAATATAAACAGGCAATAACAATAATGGTAGCAACTTTTCAGTCTAAAAAAATTCTTTTGCATTGCCATTTGTTTTTGGTTTGAGCTAAATCGAAGGTGATGGTTCATTCTAGTTGTAATAATCATCCGTTTAGCTTAATTCTTTCTGTATATTCCAAACTACATCTTGTAGGATCAATGTACATTGAACTGACATAATTCACCCCGTACAGTTCAATTCAACAACATTTCGCGGACTACAAAATTACATAATAATATAGAGTTATCACTGCTTCATAATATTGAAAAATTTGACGCCTTCTGACGAGATACTGTGTTTTTCCAATTTATTTTCACTCGTCTAAGCTAAACCAAAAACGTTTGTGGTAATTCCTACAATATTTGGAGTTTTTCGGCCTTACCTAATAACAATTCCGTTAAGGCTTAGCCTCCCCATCAGTTAATTTGGAGTTTAAAACAGACCACCAACATTGCAATGTACTCCACCAGATTTTACAAAATATTGGAACTCGTTTCAGTCTACTGGGGTTTTTTAGGGGCAACATGCATCTGTTTTGACAGCAAACTGAAGTTGTACTTTATATCCCCGAAGCTTCGTCGAAGGTACTACGTCACCGTTGGAATGCAGCTGGCCCTCTGCACCTGCTTTATGAAAGGAACCATTCAAGCCTACCAGCAAAGTACCAACAACAGAGACTGCCCCACATGCTACGTGCTGACTCTCCTCGCATCTTCAGTTGTCGGTGCTGTCCTTTCTCTCGCCAAGGAAGTGAGCGAAGTGAGGTTCCTTCACACGAAAGTCCTACGATTTGGGTCCGAATTTAAACGTAAGATTAGTTTCTAATGTGTCATTTGTCAAATTAAATTTCAAAGATTAACCTTTTACTGCCAATAACTAAATACCTTAGAATTGTCTAGGAAATTGGATGCCGAAAATAAACCAGAGGAGTTGCCCTACAGGACTCAAATTAGAAGTGTTCGTAGGATCAGTCGCGGTTGTTGTGGGCTTTGTGATTCCCGTTCTGACAGTTCCAGCGATTTTCGTATTCAGACACTTGCCCGTTTTTCCACACAACTTCTTTCCACCGGCCTGGGCTTCCTCGTGGATTATTTTGCTTCCAAATTCATTAGGACTTCTTCACTTGGTCAACACATTTGGAGCCGCAGTTGCTCAGCAGTACATCTACTGTGCTGTTTATTGCGGTAATTTGTAGCAACTTGTTCAAGAACTAAATTATTAACCACCGTTCTATTTAAATATTTGCAGCAACTGTTTTCCCCATTTTGAAACGAGAGTTTAACACGAACCTTCAGAAAAGCGAGTACAGAGCCCGAGGATCTCTTCGGGAAATGGAGAACCTCTTAAGAGAATACAGGACTGTAGAGTATCTTCATCGACGAATGTTTGAACTTTATGGTTTCTCAGTCCTCTACGAACACTTCCTTCTTGGACAGTTTGTCTTGTACTGCAACTACACTCTCTTAAGTCACAAAATCCGCTTGGATCCCTTTGTTGCCGTATTTGTACTTCTAGTGGGTTCAATTGGGCTGACATTCTGGACGTTGTTCCTCGAGTCAACTGGACGCTTTCACAGAGATGCTACGAAGGCTTTAAAGTCATGGAAGTTCATGAAAATGAATGGGAACAAATTAAAGCTCCTCTCAAAGTACAGGAAAAGATTCAGACCCCTTCAGATCTCTGCAGGAGACCATTTCAAGATCAACAGACTTACTGTCCTGAAGTTCCTCAGGGGAATCGTGAAAGGCACATTCAGGGTGCTACTGACTGTCTAACTGTAATAAGTAATAAACAATTAGCTACAATATTTTTAGGTAAAACTTTCAATCTCTGGACGACCTTCGTAAGCGAGTGAGTATCGTACATTTATTTATTTAGTAGAAAGGTATTTGCAAATTTAATCACAAAAAGAAACTGCTAATGTTTTATCAATCGTTAGATTTCAACTTTAATCACTGTTTAGTAGCATTATCAAGAAACAAATTCTCATTCTTTGTGTCTTGTTTATTTCTAAAACTGTGTGTTTCACTACTAATTCTCATTCAAAAAATCTCATCTCTCATCTCATTTTAAAGTGACTTTGTAGCTTCTGCCTCCAGAGTGCTTCATCAAACTACAGTAAATCAGTGCCCCCTAAATTGTACCTTGATTACTGTTCTACCCCCGCGTGGAAGTTTGCTGTCTATAGACAGATTTAAAGCAATATTATGCTTGTTTCTATTGACGTGGAAAAGCAACCTGAACTTCTCAATACTCTCAAGATAATGTTGAAACCTTCCAAGGTAGCCTCATTTAATACACTCTATATTGACATCATGAATCAACTGGCACAGAATTTAGTAGATTTCAGATTCATTCAGACGGTCTTGACCGAGCAGTCCAGTAGGAGAGCGAAAAGAAAGTGACAAGCCCATGAGCCTAATTACCTGGCCTAAGGGAGTTATTCCATTGAAATAAAACAATACAACCTGTAAACGACTAGGTTCTCAACAATTACAAGTGCATCTGGTGTAAAACGTGTAGTACATTTACTTCACTGCAAATTGAAGGGATTAACTTTGTGTTCGATTCGTTCCGTGTCAGGTTTTGAGCTGGAAAATAGTTCAGCAGTACAGTATAAAAAAAATAAGGCTGCTGAATACATTCTACAACTTTACACCATCTCTCAAACCTTCAAGCTCATCCTCATTAACTACACACGAAAAATGTAGACATAAAAATCAACTGCTACAGAGTTCATCAATTTAATACTTTTCAGATTCATTCAGTCAGTCTTGACGGAAAAGGTCAGTAGTCAGTTGGAGAGCGAGAAGACAGCGACAAGACCAGCAAAAACAGCGTGTACGTTTCTACGACGCTTTCCAACACTTCTTCTAAAGGAATTCCTGGGGCTATCTTATTGGTTGACGAGATGATTTCTTCGGGACTCTTGCCTGCGTAAAAAACACAATGCCCAGCTACAGTCTCGCTTTCGTCATCGGCGTCGACCACACTGCACGCCTCATTCCGTTCCACACGATCTTCAGTTAGAGGCGACGGATATCTTTTGCCATCCCAGCGAGATCACCTTCGACTCCAACACTCAATGCGCAGATCAGCACCACCAGCACCACCGCAGCTGCTGCCCATCGACTCCCCATCTGTGGAACAACCACACGCAGACATTTAGGCAGCTGCCCAGAGTACACGTACGCCATTTGGTGTAGGAACAATTCGCAAGAGAAGGAAGTAAAGACGAAGATTAAGAACTACCTTCGCTTATTTGGCTAAGCTCTGTTCGGGAAGCTACACCGTTGGAGGCGGGAAAAGACTTGGGATTAAAAGCTAAGAGACGAGATGTGCAGACTGCGACCAACAGAAGACGAGTGAATGACAACGGAGCTTCACATTTCATCGTTCATTCCTGTCGTCTTGTTTATTCGCAGGAAGAGACAAACTCTGTTGCCCCAGAGATAAAGTTGGGCAACCGACAAATAAGTTCTGCAATCAAGGAGCCTGGAAACTCATTATCAGTGCGATCAACTCCATCCCAGTGCAAAATGGCGGGAAACCGGCTCTTACTTCTTGTGTCCTTGATCACCTGCGTCTGCCTGCATGTCTGTGCAACAGATCCAAAGGCCAAAGCGACTTTCGCCAAGTGGAGGAACATTCACAAGGCACTGAAGGACGGAAACCAGATTGAGGACGATGCAAAATGCAATGCGACGCAGGAAGAATCCTCCAGTTGGATTCAGCTGAACGAACTCTTCACGCAGCACGAATACTCCGGAGTGATGCGCTTCGCTTGGCCTCGTCTCGCCTTCTTCCGAACGGAATTCGCTCCACTCCTCAACAAGACGCAATACGAGTTGGAGAAGATGATTCTCTGCTCCAGCTCAGTCGACCTCATCTGCATCAACGAGACGTGCCAAAGCTGCCTGGGTCTGTGGGGAGATCCCGAGAAAGACAAATACCTCAGAGATCCCGAAGACGAAGAGAAGCAATGGAAAGAGCTGAACTACTGCCTACGGGCGGTCCCAGATCCAGAAAAAGCTCCAACGGACGGAACGAAGCCTGAAGACCTTGACTATCTCATCCTGCGGCCTGGAAGCGTCACTGGAGGTCCCCTAACGTTGAAGGAAGTGATGGAGTGGAAGAAAGTGCTGGACGAGAAAAGCATCCCGTCAAAAGAACTCTGCACTGCGAGTGTGGAGATGTCGGTGAGCGCCGGTTACATGACGAATGCTTTGCTGTATTCCTTATCCATGACGGAGGAGCAGATTAGGACGCAGCTGGAGAAGCACCCGGATTTCTTCGCGGAGAAGTTGAAGGGACTCAAAGGCGCTGACAAAACCAGGACAATCTGTGCCCACCAAAGTGTCTGCGGATGGGACGGCGCCTGCGTGCTGTGTCCATGGCCAAATGAAGACGACGATGAGGTCAACGACGAACGTCCAGGAGGCCTGGGGAAGTTGCACGAAGGCTGTCGAAGAGGCCAAGAAGACATGAAGTCGTGGGAGCAGAACAACAACGTCACTGCAAAGCCAGACCCACCCGAGAAGACGACCACAGACACAAATGGAGGAAGAGGTTATGGCGGGAATTGGATTATCACTCTGCTTCTTCTCCCGTTCCTCTTGACCCGCTAATCCCTCGAATGCCTCCAATTGTATCTCATGTAAATGTCGGATGTGTTGTTGTGAGTTCACTGAACCAAATTAACGTCCAAATTCCAAAACTCTGGGTGAATTAATAAAACGAGCAGGTTGATACTTATGAACAACGCGAATGGCTTGTGTGAGACTCTAACTATCCAACATAAACGCCTCAATACTCTCAACACAATCTCTCAAACCTTCAAGCACAGCCTCATTTACTACACACGACAAATTTAGACATAAAAATCAACTGCTACAGAGTTAACCAATTTAGTAGTTTTTAAAATCATTCAGATGGTCTTGCACGGAGACGATCAGTTGGAGAGCGACAAGACCACAAAGAACAGCTCCCATGTGAGGTAACCTCATCCAACCTCGTCCAGCAGCTGCAGTCTCAGTTCCCTGGGTTGTTTGAGTAGCCACAGGGGCGTCAGTGGGGTATTCTGGGGGAGGAGCCTCGTCCTTCCCACCCGCAATCTCCAGCGCATCTTCGCACTCTTCGTTACGCACTTGTCAGTCTTCTTGGCCAACTTTGGTCAAGGGACCAATTGCAAGGAGGAAGTACGAAGGTAAAGAATTACCTTCGCTGATTTGGCTAAGCTGTGTTCGGGAAGCTACACCGTTGGAGGCGGGAAGGGACTGGAGATTAAAAGCGAGAGACGAGATGTGACGACTGCGACCAACAGAAGACGAATGAATAACAACGGAGCTTCACGTTTCATCGTTCATTCCTGTCGTCTTGTGTAATATATTCGCAGGAAAAGACAAACTCCGTTGCCCCAGTGATCAAATTGGGCATTCAACAAACAAGTCCGACAAGCAAGGAGCCTGGAAACTCTTCATCCCTGCGATCAACTCCATCCCAGTGCAAAATGGCGGGAAACCGGCTCTTACTTCTAGCGTCCTTAACCACCTGCATCTGCCTGCATGTCTGTGCCACAGATCCAAACGCCAAAGCGACTTTTGCCAAATGGAGAGAAATACACACGGAACTTAACTACAGACACCAGCAACAGCCGGATTCAAAATGCACAGCAACGAAGGAAGAATCCACCAGTTGGCTTCAGCTGAACGAACTCTTCACCCACCACGAATACTACGGAGTGATGCGCTACGCTTGGCCTCGTCTCGCCTTCTTCCAAACCGAATTCGCTCCACTCCTCAACAAGACCCAAGAGCAGCTTGAGGAGATGACTCTCTGCTCTACTCCAGCCAATCTCATCTGCATCAACGAGACGTGTCAAGACTGCAGGGACATTTGGGGAAAACCTGAAGACAAATACCTCGACGACCCCGAAGACGAAGAAATGACTTGGAAAAAACTTAACTACTGCCTACGGAGTATCCGCAGTCCAGAAGAAGTTACACCGGACAAAACAAAGCCCGAAGACCTTGACAATCTCATCCTGCAGCCTGGAAGCGTCACTGGAGGTCCTCTAACGCTGCAAGAAGCGAGGGAGTGGAAGAAGGTGATTGATGGGCAAAGCATGCGGTCAAAAGAACTCTGCACTGCGAGTGTGGAGATGTCAGTGAGTGCCGTTTACCTGAGACAAACATTAATGCGTAACCCATCCGCAACGGAGAAAGAGATTCAAACGCTATTCGAGGACCACCCGGATTTCTTCGCGGAGAAGTTGAGGGGACTCAAAGGTGGGGACAAAACCCGGACATTCTGTGTGTACGCCCATGTCTGCGGATGGGACGGAGTGTGCCTTTTACGCAATGGCGACAAAGGCAACGTGGAAGCAGCGAAAGCGTTGCGTTGGGGAGGTTGTTCGAAGGATGTATCCCAGGTCGTGACCACTTGGGTGAGTGGGAGGAGAAGAACAACTTCACAGTGAGGCCAGATCCGTCGGAGATGACCACAACGGCGTCCAACGGAGGGAGGCTGTTTGGTGCGAAGATAATTCTCACTCTCCTCCTTCCCTTTATTCTGCAGTAACACTGGATCCTATTGTGTCTTATACAAATGTCGGATGAGATGTTGTGAATTCAGCAAACCAAATTTGTGAGTGACCCCTTGTTTATAGTACATCATTCACGTCATTTTATCGTCACTTTGGCGACACTTTCGTCACTTCGTCAGTTTAGACTTCCGTGCTGCGATTTTGCTTTTACTTTGCCTTTCCCTTTCACTTCGTGTACTTTTGCTGTTGCGTAGGTACA
>JAQGAC010001466.1:0-13769 GCA_034696585.1 Isotomurus maculatus | reverse complement strand
CTCAACCTCAATAAAAGGTTACCTCACCTTTTCGGTCGACGGAGAAGGAACACCGCACTTGTGGAAGTTGAGGATTGTAGGGACGACAAAGATGCGACACGACGCGAAAAGTGACACGGCAGGCAGGACGACACACAACACAGTTCGGCACTAATGGGTCTTATGACCTGATTTATTCAGGTCACACAAAAGAACCAATACAAGGGTCTCAGAGCTGATGGCTCTGGGCTTCAACACAAAACAAGACAGAGTGGCTGATGGCCAAAACCCTTTGTGGTCGGTGATGATCTCAGCTGGAGATTATCATCCTCGTCTACATAGACACAGGCTATGTACGGCTGCTCCACAATATTTTCGGTTTTCTCTGGTTTATTGCACCAGGCTTGTCGTTTTGACTCTCAAATTGGTTTTGATCTATATATTGCGATATAAGGTATATTTACAAAGTGTAAATTCACCCAACCCGAGCCTAGTAAACCAAGCTTCCAATACATGCCCTATTTCCCAGGAAAGCATACCCCAAATTTACGTTTGGAGTAAATCCCCACATGCCGTTGAAGTAACTCCTGCAATTGCCGTTAAAGTTATTTCCGCGTTGCCGTTCAAGTAATTCCTCCGATTGCCGTTCAAGTAATTCCCCGATTGCCGTTCAAGTAATTCCTCCGATTGCCGTTCAAGTAATTCCCCGATTGCCGTTGACGTAATTCACTTGATTGCCGTTCAAGTAATTCCACCGATCGACGCTGAAGTAATTCCCCCCATTGAGATTGAAGGAATTCCCCCGATAGCCGTCGACGCATTTGCTCTGATTCCCGTTGATGTAATCCCCCTGATTGCCTTTGAAGTAATTTACCTGATAAACGTTGAAATGATTCGCCCGATTGACGCTGAAATAATTTCCCCAATTGTTGCTGACGTAATTCCCCTGATTGCCGTTGATGTAATTCCCCTGATTGCCGTTGAAGTACTTCCCCCAATCGCCGTTGAAGTAATTATCCCACTTGCCGTTTAAGTAACCCCCATATCATCGTTGGCCGATGAAGTCAACCATCCAGTTGCCGTTTAAGTTACCCCATATCACCGTTGGCCGATGAAGTCAATCCCCCAGTTGCCGTTTATGTAACCCCCATATCACCGTTTGCCGATGAATTCAACCATCCACTTGCCGTTGATGTTATCCACCCAGCCCTCCCTTCAGGCCGGTCACACGGCAAACCGTTTTTTTGTTGGTGGATGGGGTTCAACTGCCGCAGTAGAGTAGTGTGGGATAGGAGGGGTGAGTGTGCGTGTGGTGGTGGTGGACAGTATGGCGTAGTATCGAGCATAGGCAGTGGAGTAGTATGTACGTATAATTTTTAAGGTTTTGACATAAGATTTTAAATATTTAATCAATTATTGAACATTTTAAAACGTATCATCTCCATCCTCTCTGTTTACTTATTGAATTGGAATAAATGAATTCAAATTACAATTTTATTACTTGTGCCTTAAATTTTCAATGCCTAGTGCTGGATATATGAGGTAACAGAATTTGTTTTGAGCTATTAAGTGGGTGGGGTTTTGGGGGTCGCCAGGGTGAAATCTTTTGGTTGAAAATTTTCTGCATGAATGATGGGAAGTAGTTTTGCGTTGCGATTAACCATTTTTAGCCCAGGTAATATTGGGTTTATAAGAGTACGTAAGGTGTGCGTCTGTCCGTCGTTCCGTCCGTCCGGATGTGTCCAGGATTGCTCAAAAACTACTGGAGCTACAAACGTGAAATTTTGCATCAGTCTTGCATAAGCGATTTCATTGCATTAATCGGTGTCAAAATTCGTTTGTGATTCTTCTACAAGTGATTAAGTCCTTAGAAACGAATTTTTCAGAATTTGTTAATTTGATATAACTATTGACCAGTTGCATTAACCTTTCCAAATTTTTCGTATTTTAGAAAAATCTTCATTGTACACTATCAGAAAGTAAGAGGAAACCATCAGAAGCTGCAACGGCCCTAGAAACCCACATTAATTGTGTTTCCAACGAATGACATAAAATTTGTTCAGGGCTTAGTTTGGCCATTTTTTGGCCGATTAAGTTCAAGCTTGATATCAGACACCCTCAGTATGGTTTATTGTGTCTATCAAAATTTGGAGGTCCTAGCTTAATGTATATGCTCGCTATGACAGATCAAGCCTTAGTGGCAAATTAGATTATTTTCTTCACCTTACACTATCACTCACGAATCTCACGCATGACTAGATATTGTATTACCAATGTGAAGATCACATAATATACCTCTCATAACAACAGGTACTTAATCTTCGAAATTAATACTAATGATCGAACTTGGGTCACTAAGGTGTCGTTTCGAAAACTTTTGGTCCTAATAAGCACATCCTGGGCTTCGAGAATCTGCTTGGTGTAGGTTTTATGTGTGTTGCCATTTTTGTTCTCCCAATACTTACCCGATAACCTAGAAGAAGAACGTTGTGGCACGCTTCTATTGCAGGAAGGTGGACCACACAGTCATTTGATCTCCGCTCCGCTTGCTATTTGAAGTTCACATCTTTGAAATTTATCGAGTGTTAGCCTCATACTCCGTTTACCTATTGCGCTCACAAGTGAGCCATATGAAACGCCTGGGAAAATCACTGCGTTGCAAATCCAATGGATAACAATTGGCGGAAGACCCAATTTAAGCCCAATGGCACGATTGCATTTGGCGATGTCAATAAGGGATTTATTAAGTTTGGCTCTCGTATTTTTGAAGTACGTTTTGAATCGATTACAATACCTTATTACTAGGAATTTTACAGTTTTTGTGAACTGAAACATCACCCCAATCAGTGTCAGATTTGATATTTTATTTTTGCGCTTGTTAGTAGTAAGCAAAAATTCAGCCTTCTGATAGATAGCTAGGCCAGTAGATTTGCACCAATCAAATGCCGTGCGTATTGTTGCATAGAAACCCAGATCGTCAGCCAACCCGGTTTATAAACAAGCAAGTTTTTTATTCCATTTTCAAATAGTAGCTCATTTACAACCACGTCCCAGCAAAGAGGCGAAAGAACACCATCTTGAGGAAATCCTCTTTCGACAAATCTTTCTCCTGTTTCATCATCAATGGTTGATGTGACTGTTTTTTGTGCAGCAAACCTGCTATCAACTATCAAGGCATCTCATCAGCACTGTACTTCTTCAGATTGTTTCTACTTAATTGAAAAGATGTGTTATTGAGGGCTCCTTGCACGTGAAGATTAACACATATCCCAAATTCTTGACATTTGAGGCTTTTTCCAATTCTAGTGACAACTTGATGCAGAGCAGACTCAGCTGACGTACCTGCAATGCAGGCAAACTGTCATGCGTCTTTTAGTTTATTTGGTACTTTGTGTTTGCGTATGTGCCAATCCACCAAGCGTTCAAAAGTTTTTAAGAGAAAAGGTGTTAAACATATTATCGTATAAGAGCCACCTTCCTTTCCCGACTTAGAAAGAAGCTTGAAAAATTTTCATTAAGTATGGGTAAATTATTTGAAGGGTGATTTGAAGTAGAAAAGGAAATATTTTATGCGGCCTACTAACTTACTTTTGACAAACTACTTTTGCAATTCTGAGCTCTCGCCCACTCACACAAGCATTAAATGACCCTCCGACTCATCAGTTCTCACGTCTGGATTTTCTTGATCGTCCAACCACTCGTCGACATTCCTGAACCTGATTTGACTTCGCTTAACCAAAGAAGACTCTTCCAATGGCAGCTGATCCTGAGTTTTCTTCAACAATTCTGGAAAAGATGGTCAAGCAAATTTTACTCTAGACTTCAGCAGCGACCGAAATGGCTCCGGATAGATGACCTTAGGATTGGAAGTCTTGTTCGCAACAAAGAAGAGAACGTAATACCCTAGAAGTGGAGATTATGCCGTGTCATTTCCCAGCATCCTGGAGAAGATCAGAAGGTTCGTGTTCGCGCGCTTCGCACACCCGACGGAGAAGTTATGCACCCAATTAGTAAGTTGTGTTTACTTCCTACTGATGACCACGCTTCAGAAGATTCATCATCGTGTGACTTGCAGAAAGTAGCGACCGCAGGATCAACTGTCACTTTATCACAGCTCACTCGCCTGATTTTGTTTTAATTTCCTTATGTCAAGTTTACTTTAGGTGAATATGGGGTTTCTGAAATGTTGTGTTTGTAATAAAAACAATCGAAGTAAAGTAAATAAAAGGGAAGAGAACACTGGACTGCGGTCTAATACAAATTCTCTACTACGCCAGAAAAAAAAACATCATTGGATCAAAAACCTTGGATTAAGAGACAGAGGAATTGGAAAGGGCAGTCAAGTGAGTAGTGCTCACTTTCCGAAATCTCAGATAAGACAATACCGACTCGTGGCTAAGTTGCTGGCCTATGATGTCCCTCATGACGCTAACAAAGAAAAACAAGGCCTCAAACAAGTGAGATAGATTTATTAATGAGCTGAATTTGAAAAATATTCGTAGTTTCAGTCAGATCAGGGTTCGAAGCGGTATTTTGTTACTGTTATTAAATGGTGTTAAAAATTGTTAGCTAACGATTACCACCACCAAGCTTTTTCTGGTATCAATGTGATCAAATGGTATCAATGTATCACACAATGTTACGGTACTCCCTTTCCTTCTATGCTTAAGAATACCAATTGATCCCATTAATAACACTTTTCTGCACTTAATTGAATATCACAGTGGTAAAAGTGCTTGGTAAGTGGCATTTTGCAAACCCTGAGTCAGATACTGTTTGTAAATTTTTTGTTCTGTTTAGATTGCTTGATGTTGAAAACCTTCGAGCTCACAATGAAGTTCTTCAGACAAGCAAAGCTGTACGATCCCCTTGGATGTGGCCATAACAACGACTTAACTAGAATAAACGAATTCCTCTACAATAAGCATTGTCGCTTAGCAAGAAAGCATCAGTATTTAAAAAAAAGTTCAAAGTTCAGGAGCGGACGGACATCAAATTGTAACTTTCAGAAGCCGGGACAACAATAACACACTCGACCGTGACCTTTTACTGTACAAACGTACCTATGATAACAAGGATCAATTACAAAACATGAAGAGGAAACTGCACTCATCCAGGAAGTCCATTAAGAGATAGAAGCTAACGAATCAACAAAATAACCAGAGAACTGAAGAGCTCAATATGTAACAAAAGTGCAAATAGGTTTCACCATCGTTTTACAGCTGGATACTTCTGCAACTAAAGCACTTTGAAGTAAAATAGGTCAAATCGTAAACATATTCGGAGAAAGCTGCAGCCCTCAGTCTTTACTACTCCTGCGGTGTGAATGGTTACAGGTAAAAGCGAACAGTAGATTTAAGTCCAACATGTAGAAACATGACAGAATGTCTAAACTTACCTTTTGCAGACAAAGATTGTGTAATTACGTGAGACGAAATATCTATCAAGGAATATGTGAGGTACAATAGGTAGAAGGACGAGCTGCAAGGGATTGTGGACTATGGCTACGGAGAAATGGAACTTAAGTCGGCAAGTGAAGCTTTATTATTTTTAGTGTCAGGAATTTGAGTCGCAATTAGTAGCCTTCTATTTCTCTAAAGCGTACACAAAGTCTCAAATGTTAGACGAGTTGCTTCATAGCAATATCAGTTCTCTGCAGTTGATAGGATTTCGTGTGAAAATTGGTATTTGTGACACGAATTTATTATTTTTATTATTATTATTAGATGCATAAGCATCCTATATTTACGTATTCATTCAATTGTATTCATCACATGCACATAAAATATGTACTAATGTTATACAGGTATCACACGCACAATCAAATCTTATGTAATACAAATTAGCCACATGCAACATAGTGACTTATAATTTGTTCCTCACCCAATACGTCTGTGTGATGTGAAGGCCATCTCCTTCGTAGCAATAGGTATTAACATGTACTCTTTCGCAAACTTGTTTTTGTATCTACTTACTAACCCAAGGGTGTTCTCCCTCACTGAAGGACTTGAAGTCCACAGCATTACTTTCCTTCCTTATGTATTAGTAGTACCTGCCCTAACATCCAATAAAGAGAGATTCTTATTACAGCAGGTGAAGACTATAACTTTCCCGTGTGTTCTTTATTCGCAATCTCATCCATTTTGATACGGGACGAACTATACATTCATCCATTTACGGATAAAATATTAATGCTTTATTTTCAATCTGATTCAACAAAACAACGATGGTGATTTTCAATCAGGGACAGTACACAAAATATTAAATTGTAGCATACAGGATAAGATTAGATTGTTTGAATACATAATATGCTTTACAAGGGTTGTGGGTTAACAATATAATTTTGTAAGTTAAATTTATTTAAACCATTGGTAACTTATTTATTCGGCAACATGTTCTATAGGTTAGCTATATTTGATGGTGGATTTGAAGAGTTCGGTTTTATGCTTAGGGGTGACAAATCTAATTCTGGTATTCGAGCCTCTACTGTTAATAGAGGTATTAACTAGTGACTTTAAGGCCACTGGGATTGAAGCTGAAAGATCGGCATCGCAAAACAAGTTGGCGAAGGTCAATACATAAAAACCTACACCAAGCAGATTATCGAAGCCCAGGTAATTACGTTTACATGCATAATTACACAGATTTGGAAACAAATGCATTTCCCCACATTTCGTGCTTCTGGAAGTTTACGCAGTTTAATTCGGTTACCTAGAGATTTCACCTAGAATTTAGTTTCCCGAGTTCCTTAGAAAATTATATTAAATAGGGTTTGCTGACGTGTTTGGGGTTGAACCGACCGCCCACATTACCGTTACGTAACACTGCAAAATTGCAGGTCCATAAGTTTGTTCTCTTCAAATATATTACACGGTTTGTAACAACTTATCAAACTTAAAAAACACTTAAGCACCACGCACGGGCTTTTAGGTCGAAGTAGTTAGCTCAGTTTTGATAGACACAATAAATCCATTGGTACAAAATTTGAACTCATTCGGATGTAGAATGGTGGAAATCTGCTCGGAACAAGATTTAAGGTGGTGCTTAGAAACATGCTTAAGTCTCGTTTCTAAGGCTAATACTACATACGTATGTCCTAAGATCGGTCTACATTAACCATGGAAGGACTTTTTAAATAGTATCAAAAGAGACTTTCTCATTTCGTAAAAAACTCCACGAGCCACATCGATTATCGCAATTGAACAAATTCTGCCTTTTGGGACAGCGTTTACTTCGTGTGTTATGAGAATCGCAGTCTAATTTTGTTCCACAATGACACAATGACATCGCTTTTTCTAACACATTGCAAAGTTTGGTGGCCTATATGATGATTATGCCCTATCTCAGTCCCTTATTGCTATGAGAATGGGTCTAGAGTGTTGCGCGCGTGGCTAACTCTATCTGTGACCGTACCTGTGGTCGATGGTTCGCTGTATCCAGTCGCTGAGGTCCAGAGTCTCGCCTTGTCTGGGGGTTGTGAGTGACCCATGGGGATGAAGGTGACACAGCGCGATGCGAGTGTGTATAATATGATAAGAATGAGTCCGTGTGCGAAGTAAGATAGTTCTGTGAGAGAGACTTTTCTCGTTGTTCTCTCGTTCACTGCGCGTCGTAGACTGACTCGCTCAATCTACAACACACTAATGGCAACTCCGGTCAATCGCAAAGGTCAAACTAAAGGTTCGTAAAGCCTTAGCCCTCTAAGTCATGTCACAGCGTCAATTGGGGGTCGTTAATCCTGAATTTCCTGGCCTTCTATGACGGTTGCGTACCTCGAGGGTCAACTAGCTGAATATGGAATATTTCTCCGGAGGAATCTAACCGGCAAAACACTATTTCTAAACCGCAGATACCTGGACCTAGACTCTCACCGCGCTGTATAGACGACAAAGTGGTTAATCTAATTAAGAAGAGACCAATTATGCGCTCTGCCTCTTTCGAAACTCCGTTATTTTATTCACTGGCAACGGTCCGAATTAAACGCAAACTCACAAAACTTAATCTCTCTTAATTTTCAATTAATCATGAAGTTTACAATATTCGACTACGCACAAAGACGTCTTGAACAAAACTTGAATAATAACTATTTTCTTATGACCGTTTTGCCTATCTCTATAACACTAACATCAATTCGCATCATGCGCGCTCCAATGAGAAACGAGCAACGGACCGAGACGAGTCGTACCCCGGCTTGCCCTATCTCTACACATTATCACACGTACATTCATTCACACAACGTTTCAAAGAGACCTAGCCTCGCTAGCTTCACAAGTCTCATAAGCTTAACATAGGAAAGCGAAATCCTAGCCTTACAAACATAAGAAGTTCCTATCTAAACCTCAATTCTCATAATTACAATATTCAAGTAAATATAATTATCTACTACATCACATTAGGAGTAAATTAACGCGAAATATAGATCGACAAGTATTAAATAAATATAAACAAATAATATCTATCGAACTCACCCTATAATAACATCAACTGACTACAAACAATTAATTCAAACATTAATATTTCAGAGCTAGCCTTATAACGTTGCGGCTTATGGGAAAATCTTATGCTGTAAGGCTAGGCTCCCCGGCCCAACAAATCCTCATGGGAGAAACCTATCCTATAAGGCTAGGCTCCCCTGCTTATGGGGAATCCTATGGAATAAGGCTTAGCTCCTATTCTTTACGTACAACCTTACGGGTTTTGAGGTTGAGTTCTTCTTTTGGGTTCTCACTGACCTTCTTTGCTTGTTGACCTTCCTGGCGTCCCCACATTCTTCCATCGATGAAGACGCCTCATCTTCTTCTACTTGGAGCTTCACAAGCTTACTGGTGGGACGTCGATAAGTTCCATTTGCCGTCTTCACGTCCACCCTCCGGACTTCTCTATCCATTCCTATGAAAGTCGTCTTGTTGTATTAGGTCCTTGGTCTGTTTCCATTTGGGTCGTTTGTTTAGTGTGGGCAGATGGACCTAACTATCCAAGATTTTCTACTCCACAAATCTCGGTCCACAAATTCACAACACACAGGAACTGGCTATGTGCAACCTCAAGATCTACTGCACGTGTTGCCATACATGTAAAAATGACTTCTCATCTCTTCTCTGTTCTTCGTCCTAACTTCACAATTATTGGTCCGAAGTAATCCATTCCCGTATTGTGAAACGGACGTACAGCTTCAAGACGGCATTTCGGTAAGTCCGCCAGTCTGGTCTCATTAATCTTCAATTTTCTAGGTTGACACTGGAAACATATATGGAAGATTTTCTTAATTGCCTTCATACCTCCTACAATCCAGTATTTTTTTCGCACTAAGTTGGCAACTGTTCGTTGACCCTGATGACCACATTCTTCGTGGAACCACTGCAGCATCAGTCGAGTGAAGTGGTGATTTCCATCAAGGATCGTTGGTTGTCAAATTCTTCGCTTTCTTTGCTTCTGAGTGGTGCTACACGGGTCTTGGCTCCAAAAATGTTGACGTCGACTCCTGCAGCACTTTTCACTCGTGAATGCCTTTTCACTGGCATCCCAAAACACATGGAGGTGGACTGATACAGCATTAGGAATATTCTCCGAATAGCATCTGGGAATTTCTATGTTGGACATCTCTTTCAATTCGTCGAGCCAGGAATTCTATTTACCTTGAAGCTCTTCAGAGATTTCGTCGTCCCATCCAATTCCCTTGGTCCATAAAGCCTGATTAATTATTTTTGGCTTGATTGATAAAAGAGCAACGAGCCCCAACAGATCGAACACCGACATGTTAACGCGCAGCACGTCTCTCTTTGTTGGAATTTTCTTCTTGTCCAAGATTTCTCTAAGCACCTTGTGCATTTTTTGGTTGAAAGTGTGAGTGTCCTTAGGTAAATCCCACCAAAGTCCGAGTACACGTTCAGTAGAGTTGTCGTCTCGTTCTTTGATTTCTTTCATTCCTGGGCACATTAACTCGTTATCAATGCCATCCAATATTCTGGGGTCGTTGGCATTCCAGTTGCAGGTAAGAAATCCTGCTATCTTACTGACGGTAATTACATCTTTTACCTTTTCTGGGCTTCTTCGAGAGTTGGTTTACTCCCGTTCACATCGTCGACGTACATTCCTTTAACGATGGCTTCACTAGCCTCAGGATATTCTTCTCGATTTTCTTTGGCATTTATATTCTTTACATATTGTGCTGACGCCGGTGAACAAGTTGATCCGAACGTCAGAACTACCATGACATTCTCGTCAGGAGGATTATCCCGGTCCATTTCTCCCCAAAGGAATATTTGACAATTTTGTTCGTCCTCCTTAATGAATACCCGGTGGTACATATCATTGATGTCCTCGGCGTATCCGTATTTGTATTGTCGGGCCATCCAGAGTAAGGCAGTGAGGGAGTTATTGAAGTCCAGTCCCGACATGAAAAAATCATTAAGGCTTCGCTTTAGCATCCATAGCTAGCCTCAGCTTACCCGGTTTGTTGGGTTTCCAAACTCCAAAGTGGGGCAGGTACCAAGTCTTAGCATTTCGTTCTGCTGCTTCTTCTGGAGTTAGTTTTCTGATTTCTGTAGAACCTATTGCCGTAATTCTCTCGTATTTTTCCGCAGTAACCTTTTGCGAAGGCTGGATACCTGTCCATCTTCCTTTCATGGCAATGTAGTCGGTGAAGAGCCATTTGTCGGCTTTCAGGCAGAATTATTTCTGGATTCTTCCATAATAAGCCATTTTCATACTTATTGGTCCCTGGAACTTCAATAGTTAATATCTTGAAAGGCAAGGAATATACTGGGAAACTGGAGATTTGTGATTTAGTTCGTTGAAGAAAAAGTGTGGAGGGAGTAAAAGCAAAGGGACCTTTTCCAGTAGTGTTCGCAGAAACTGGAATTTGGTAGGTTTTCCATGGGAGAAGGAAAGAAGATTTTGTAGACCGTACCGGGACTTTCAGCTGAGCTGGTGGAATTACCGAGCAAGCGTTGACTTTCGGGAGTTCAGAGAAGTCGTGAGGTAGTCTAGATACGGAGAGAGCCCAAAGTTCAGAAGCATAAAAAGGGGTACTGTAGTTGCCGAAATTGATGGTCTGTTGACGGAAATTGATATCGGCTTTAGAGGCAGATAAGAAGTTGGTAGAAACACCATGAAGAGGTCACAGGTCAGGCCGTAGCAAATCACGGGCCACCACGCAAGTACGTCCTTCTATTATGGTTGAAGGAGGAAGGAGTATGAGATATGAATGAGGAGTGAAATGAATATCACCGGGGAAGGTGAGACGCCGTAAATAATGTAACTCCGTAATGTGATGAATCGCAACAGATTTATTTCTTAAGAGTTTATCTCGAATTCTCACAAATACAGTCCAACCAACACTCCCCTCTCTTGCACCTGCAGTCGGGAAGTAGGTGGATGCAGTTGCTAAGTGCAAACCGCATTCACCTTCCCGACTGCATTTTTGTTGTCTATCTTGAGTGAGTGAACTCTTCAAGGTCTGCCAACCTTGAAGATCACTCACTCAAATAGCAACCTTGCATATAATTTAAACACAAAACTAAGGCCGTTGGGCCTATCCTTTCTACGCTAACACAGTGCGCATCATGCGTCGACCAAAAAGAAATATGCAACCGACGAACACAAAAAACGTTTGCCAGCATACTGCACTACGTCACACAGCAAACACATTTCACATACACTAATTCTCGTAGTGTAAGGCTAGGTGACCCAGCCTCACAAGCTTCACACAACATTTTGTATTCAACATCTTTTAATTCCTAGTAATTAAATAAGTTAGGAACTAACATAAAATATCAGAACAAATAATTAATATTTCCTGTGAAATATTTGCACTACTCTAGCTTAAATTGATCTGCAAATAAGTGCAATAATTTACTTTACAATTAATATTGAATTCTACCTAGCCTTACGACAAATTCTGCTTATGGAAAAATCCCAGGCATAAGGCTGGGCTCCCCTGCTCCCACACAAAACCTTATGGGAAGTCCCATGTTATAAGGCTAGGCTCCCCAACTCAACAAACAAAACCTTATGGGAAGTCCCATGTTATAAGGCTAGGCTCCCCAACTCAACAAACAACCTTATGGGAAGTCCTATGCCATAAGTCTAGATTCCCCAACTCAACACACAACCTTACGGGATTTGAGGTTCAGTCTCTTCGTTCGGGTTCTCACTTGCCTGATCTTGCTTCTGACCTTCCTGGCGTCCCCACATTGGGGCTAAACTGTGGTTTTCCTGCATCTCCCACAGCATCAAATTCCTTATTTTTGTCTGTCTCGACAAAAGCAAATGGAGTCATATCTGTTTCATCTTTATCCATCAATTTTGCAGCAATCTGCTGGATCTGCATGTAGTGCGACTATCTTATCAGTAAAATTAGCAACTAATAAATTCAAAGACTTAGTATAACTTAATCCTGAGTACAATATGATTCCATATTTTAAGCGCTACAATATGATTCCTTAGTTTTGTGCCCGAATCAGGGAAAAATACGTGACAATAAATTGGAACATGTAGACAGCTATCGACGCCGACGAAAGCCATTGTATGTGGTGAAATACATGAAACTTCTCACAAGTTTATGTTTAGATTTTATGGCCGTCATATAAGAGTCACATACAGTTAAAGAAGGAAATCGAGGTTGAAATCATACCGGGCCTGGTTTTTCAAGGGCCTTAAAAAGTATGGCGCAAGTATGGAGCCAAGAAGCGACTTCCATGTGAAGATGCAGAATTTAATGCAGATTTCAAAAATCCTTATCTCAACTTGGCTCCACATTTGCGCCATACCGAAAAATCTCGAAAACCCCAACTACTTTTTTTCGTATCAAATTGCTAATAAAATCTGTCATTGTGGTACAAATATTGGTAGTCATGTACACTTTGGCAACCAATACACAATAAACAAAATGAGAAATGATGTGTGCACGAATAATTCAGGAGAATTCTTCTACTGCTTTCGTTGTTTTATTTTCCTCCTGTGTGAAATTATTTTGCAATATCGAAAAACAATCAACGCTGGAACTGGTGCCTTTGCAAAAAATTCGTATTTGCAAATCAGCGACGACGTCCCATCAACAATGAGTCTACGTTGGACTGCTTCAAGATTTATGTTGGAGCTTCTTGGAGTCATTACAAGATCAACTCGGACTGCCTTTGCCAAATGTGCTACGGGAAGGTTGGATACATGTCAACATACAGTTTATCATGTATATAATGCATCTTGATTGTATACCTATTAAAATTATATTTGATGAAGGTGCTGAAAGTCAAGCGTGTAAAGACTGGGAATGGATGGAAGTTCAGTGGAGCACTTAACCCCATTCCAGCGATTGATGATGTACAGTCTTCAGAATCTGCATCCACCGAGAGCGATCAGCCAGAGCATGAGGTTTATGCTGACCATCATGATAGCTTTCAAGAGCCCTCAGTACACTCCGATCTTGTTCACGCGTCTACAGGATCGCTCAACGCATCATCCATAGAAGACCTGTCATCAGATTTATCCCTTGCAGTTTCAATTCAACAACCCCAGACTGTAGAACTTGCAACTTCCTCGAAAGGAACCCTGAGCATTCCTCAAATAAAAACAACCGTCGCAACCCAAAGTCATTGCTTCGTGTGTGGAAACCCAGGCGGAAGGTCCCGTGTGAAGTTTGAAGCTGCTCTGGACATCCTTATTAGGCTGAAAATTGCTATTCCTGAGAACAACCACAGCTGTACTGAGCACTTCCTTGAGGATGGAAGATTCTCTCAAGAAGTGATGGAACAAATTGAATCCAACGTGAAGTCAGGAAACGCTGAGATTGG
>JAQGAC010001465.1:0-13776 GCA_034696585.1 Isotomurus maculatus | reverse complement strand
AATGAGTGACTAATTTGAAAGGGTGAGAAAGAAATAAGGAAATCAGGATATGAGACCAAGGCTAGGAAACTGCAGGCGACACGATCAACGATAGGATGCGCACGTAATTGAACACACAAGTGCAAGTGAAGAGCAAACTGCCTTCAACTCGCACCTCAGACAAATCATCCTCAAGACTGACATGACTTCTTTCAGCCAACCGTAATTATCACCTTTCTATGCGAGAGACTTATCTGACGGCACGCGCAATTGTGAAAGGAATAAAAACAGCAATAATTCTAATCAGCCCAGGGATGTTGATACTAGAACGAAAGTTTTCGCATGTTACTAATACTTTTCCTATCTAAAGTTCTAAATTATCTGAATCATTCTCTATTTAATTTTAAGTTCATACACACAGTTAGTTTCATTTTTTAAATACCCACGATGTGTTTTTCAAGATGGGAAGTTAGGAAGCTGATCTATTTTAGGAATGTTGTTTAACTCAGCTGTATCTCAACCTCCGAGTATGAAATGGACGTTGGGCTATTGGAAGTTTGGAAGTGCTGTGTAATCTGATCGTTTGAGTTAGTAGAACAGTCGATTCAAATTCTCAGACTAGACAACGAATTCATGAGTAAGACACGAATAGTATGCGAGACTACGCTGAGGAACTACGAAGTATTTGTTGATACACAAAGTAGTAGGAGGAAAGCTCATGACCTCTTTGTGCAATATTGTGATGACTCACACGTATCCAGCTAGAAAAACATTCCAGTAGCCTGGGAAAAGGCTGAATTGGTGTTTTACACAGAGTTCGAATGTTTATAATGAAATATGAAACAATGCTTACCACTTCATTTCGACTCATACGGTTACATACAATTCTACGTTGTGAGTTTATTCTCTGCTAATGCGTTTCATTCTTAAATGCTCCTCGTATGAGTAATACAAGTAGCAATATTAGTACACATTAACCCCGGTAATAACACCATCATACGATGTTTTTAATTATGCTAAGCAGGAGAGCGAAGAGAGGGTCAGTTTCATGCTGTACTCCAAACCAGAGTTAAGCAGAAAGAATGTAACAGATATTTCTCGTACGTTCGGGGCATCATCCCATTAAAGATCGTTTAATGACTTGTCTTCAATTTCAATGGAGTTGATCTCCCATCCTTTCAACGGATTACTGAACTCAAGATGCCTCAACAGTAATGAAGGAACAGACAAGCTGTCTTTTTATTATTTTTATATTGTGACATGACAAAGCTTCGAGTTATTATGAGAGAGTTGGAACATAAAAAATCCCACGCTGTGGTGCGATGTTGTATTTCGATACCAAAGAAGACTTTGCCGTCAACACTCTACACAAGTTTATTGCTTTTGCCTTCATATCGAAATTGCATCCCATTAACACTGATAGAAATTAGCAAGCATTTCCTTATCGGTTGCAGATCTGATCTTATTGAACCTTTAACACAATAATCATTAGTTTATAGTTTAGAGCAATGGATTCAGTTAAATGATATTTGTGCTTGATTTTTTTATAATGGGCCAATACTATTCAGAGAGAAACAATGTCTGCTTACGTGTTTGTGAAGAGAAATCTAGGAAATTAGAAATACGAACAATATTTTCTAGTTTCAGACCAAGCAATCCTTTCAAAGGTAAACCGACAATGCTATCAGCTAACTGTCGTCACACCTAGTAGATAGTCCTGTCCAGCAGTTACATGTTAAGTGCCATCATTATCTACTATGCATGACTGACCCTTCACAGCAGTGTCTCTCTTACAATCCCATTTACCCTTCTTTTTGTAGAGATGCGGTCAAAGTAGTTGGTATCCTAACATTAGTAGTTTACACCTCAAACAATTCGTTAATTTTAGAATATTCCATTAAACTTAAGGTTATAGATTGTTGCACTGATGTCTACTAGAAATCCGTAGATAAGATTTATAATAAGCTGTCTTGTGAATCGTATAATCAGCTTACCTCTCTCTGTGCGTTATGCTACAGCTTCTCGCAAGTAACAAGGTAACATGGAGCTTAATCTGAGTCTCGTTGAGGTTTAATTTATTGCACTTAAGGTAGCAATCTACTAGCAATCAAGGCTTCGTCTTGTGCCGAAAGTGGCAGACAGATATAATCACACTACTTGCTTATGGCTAGACACAGTTGTTCCGAAAGTGTGCTGAATCCACGTCTATTATTATCCGTTCACTGGAAACAGAGTGGGAGGGGATTAAAGTGGTTAGATTTTTTGTAAATGAAGGCTCATAAACATTATAAACCCAATTTAAACATTTTCGATTAACTCTAAAGAGGTGACCTTCAGTTTTTTGGAAAACTAGTTGTTATTTTTGTAATTTAGCCACCTAAAACGGTTCCTTAGAGTACTTATCCAATGGAACTTGGCACCTACCTTAATTACAAGTCTATTACACACACCTTTGCCCTCACAATCGATGGTGCATGTGCATTTAAGTGGTTATTATTTGCTTGGCGACTCCACGAAAGTCCAGGGAGCATAAGTATTTTCGTCTAATAATATAAGGCAGTTTGCAGACAGTAGCCTTTGGTGCATTATACCTTTGCACCATGTCCACCTCCTTACTTGGAAACCAACAACAATAAACTCCGTTTCTGCCGAGCTATCAGACACAACCATCTAAACTATTATTAGCTTACCGGTTAATAATCCGCCTACAAAAGTGCATCCGTGCCTTTCACATTGTTGGAAGTTTCTTGTTCGACCCACCCATTACCGAACCTACCTTATCTTTCACATTCATCTCGATGGTTATCACTGCTCTGCAATCTTTTCATTTTCAACGAGCAAAACTCTGGTTTGTAGGTGGAAGAACACGAGGAATGATGTGAAGCAATTAATTATTTTCAAATGTAGTTTCTAATTAACCCTATTGAGGCATCAGGGGCTCGTGTACGCGTATCTAAAGCCCCAGTAAATCTTTCAAAACATCATAAACTCCATTGCAACAGGGTTACAGGGAAGTCTTCCGTAACCTCCAGTTGAGTTGAGTTAAGTAACCAATTTATTCCATTAATTTTGGAGTTGGGCGTAATTTGAAAGTATAATGGACCACATCAGGCGTGCGTCAGTGTGGAAGAAGTCTTCCTCTCTCTCTCTCAAATGACTTTTGAGGATAAGCTTATTTGTTAACGAATGTTTGCTAAACAGGGATTTAAATGCATGCAAACAAATATCGACTTTATTAGCTGATTACTTTAGCCATGCGAAGAACAAATATAAATCCGCATAATGAGAGACTAATGATAGCTGAAATGTAAGCTTGGGAATTAGTCTAGTCTCGTTTTTATAAGGTGCCATGGTCATTTGTCTAGTTATGTCGTGTCTCCTTTCCAACTTACATCGAGAGCCATCGTTAAACTTCACTCTAGAATTCTAGATGGACTCGACAAATTAAATAGACCATTGGGATGAGATTCTGCATAATATTCCCATGAGAAATGGGGATGAACATGATCTACCCTATCAACCTGATTCTTCTTCTAACAAAACCAACAAACTTTTTACTCTTGTGACTTTCAGCAGAGGAATTCTAATTTACGCTGATAAATTCCACTCGCAAGATCTTCTCTGCGCCTTCATTTACTTTCAAGTAACATTTTGAAGATTTTGCATTCATAATCGAAGCGTTAATTTATTGCAAATCCATTTTTGGAAGAATCTTTAATATTAGAACCCGAATTTCAGGAGTTAACGACAAATGTGTGAAAAGAGATGAATGATGCGGAGACAATGTGTGAGTCAAACGTGAAGGATATACGATACAGATCTTTTTGTATTCCCGACGAAGGAAGGAGGCTGGAGGGATGAGAGATGCGGTTGTAGTAGCGATGAAGGTACGGGGCGTCTGCTGAGAGTGTGGATCGCAGGTGTCGACAAAAGCGTGGGAAGAGACTCTGGATGGTCATTCCCACGCTACCTGAATAGACTGCAGCAGAAGGAGACTCACTCCCTGCCAACAGTCCAACATTTAGCCCTTTAACATTCCTCAATATGCAACACATGTTCCCTTTTTAATCGCCTACACAAACACTCCAAAGTCAAAAGCCTTTCGTTATTATTCTGCATCTCCTAACAGAGAGAAGCTCCTTTCCTCACAGGAGGAGATCGTGTTTCATTGCCCAAGAAAAACTGGAGTATTCGCTTCTCACCAATCAATCAATCGCCTTGTATGTTTCATTGAGAAAATCAACAAGAAAAATGAACCAGGTGTATCTGTCTCGTCACTACGAGCTCAGGTAGCATCTACTTTTTCGTGGAAGTATCCTTTCATCTCTAATTTGTACCATCTCTTCATTTATCTCGTAAATGATTACAAATTACACGAATGTGGGATGATATAATTAAGCTGTTGGACATTCTAATGAAATCTGCCCAACTCACTTCTTACCTTTCTCAGAAACATACAAAGTATTACAAAAGTCACACAAAATGCGTCTCACATTACCCAAGTGTTTTTTCATGGACAGGTTTTATTGTATCAGTTTTCTTGGGAAGCTCTTAGTGACCCAATATTACGCAATAAAGTGGACTGTTGACTTAGCCTTAAACTCTTTACAATGGCATTTACGAGGATTCGAATTCCTTCGTGTAATAAGCTATAGGGGAAGCTCGTTACCTCATCAGAGAGGAAACCTACAAGGTAGATTTCGATGGAATAGATGAATAGGGTAATCATACCTGAGGGATGAATCATAATTCTTCTCGTAAACTTCATCCGGAGGTCCTAATAAACGTGAGGGATGCTTTGATATATTGCCTACCTTGAATACACACGTAGCAGTGGGCTGTGCAGGACTTATGACAGGGATTAGGAGGGCAGGTAAATGAGTCCTCTCTTTTTCAAGTCCTCTCTGAAAAATGTGAAGGAATGAAGTCTCATAGTTTCATAGCCACCCTTTGCGTACAGAATTACCAACAGCTCAGACTCTGAGTCAGACTGAAAGTACATAAGCCTTATATTGTTATTGCATGTCAGGGATATCCTCGCCTCTCTCTGTGTGTAGTGGGGAAGCGTATTATCGTAGCTTGTGGCCGACACGACGATGTCGAAGTCAGTGTGGTGGTAGTAGGCAGCAGGCAGGAGCACTATATTGAATTTGTTTAAAGACAAGTGAGTTAACAGCAAGTCTTACGTTGAGAGTACGGCTTGGCGAATGGTCTGCAACTATCCTCCTCCTCCACTCGCCCTTTTATCACCGAGAAATTACACTGTCGGAAGTCATTCATACTCTGACTCACGACGAGAGCACATCGCAACTCTCAAACTGCCTCAACCAGTTTTTAATTAACATTTCAATCCGCAGATAAGACTCCTACACACACACAATCTTAGGAGTGGTTCTTCGTAGTCCTTACCGAAAGTGTCTTCCACACACAATCAACTCTGAAGCAGAGTTAAGCAACCCACATTTTGTTGCGGTTGACAATCACTTACTTGACAATCAATCATCTTCGATGAAGAGTGGAACAATGGGAGCCGTGGCTGTAGCTCAAGATGAACAACCCATCTCTCGCACTTATCAATATCGCAAGGTAATTAACACTCAATTTCGTCACTTTTAATCTGTCTCAGCTTTCCCCAGGATTCCTCAATTCCTCGCCATTCATGCGATAAAGCAGATCTTCTATTGTACAGATATTTTAATCACATTTTTCCTTATGTGTTCTTCAGGTGATGAAGCCAATGCTGGAGAGAAAGAGACGAGCCCGAATCAACCGATGCCTCGACGAACTGAAAGAACTCCTCGTGGGAGCTCTGCAGGCGGAAGGAGAAAGTGTGTCCCGCTTGGAGAAAGCCGACGTGTTGGAACTCACAGTTCGTCACTTACACAAACTGCGACGAAGTCAACAACTGAGTGAAAATAGTGCTGGTGAAAGATTCCGTCAAGGATTCGTCCATTGTGCGAACGAAGTCTCCAAATACATTTCCACGTCCTTGTCCTCCTCTCCGCCCGGAGTGCCTCTCGACATTTCAGTGAGTTCTCGGATTGTGACCCATTTGGATCAGTGCATTCGTCAGATCGAATCTTCGCAAATCCACCACCACCAGCAGTTGATTCACCAAGGCGGATCTCATCCTGGTGGACCGTCGATGGTTCCTCCGCAAGGATCTCCTCCATCTCAGCTTTCCCCAGTGAATCCCTCCAACGGATACCACCACAGCGGACCAAGTCCTCCAGGTGCACCCGTCTCCATGATAAGCCCTGCTGGATCAACCGCAAGTGGAGGAAGTGGTAGCAACAGCAGCAGCGGAGGTGGTGGTGGGGGTGGTCTCAACATTCTGACCTCATACACTCCCCCATCATCTCCCATCAACTCGCCCTCCAACTCCTCCAACCCACATCATCACCAACACCACCAAAAGATTTACTACATTCCGAGCTCATCTCTCGCTGGATCCTCTTCTGCGTCCTCAACCGGAAGTCTCAGTCCCATCCCGCCTGCTCACTACAATCCGATTAGTCTCTACAACTCTGCTCATCACGGAGGAAGCCAGCAGCCGCTATCTCTCTGCACCAAATCTCCAAACCCCGAGGAACCTTTCGATCTGTCCAACAACATGTGGCGTCCGTGGTAAAGAAAGACACTTTCTCATTCGTTCCCACACTGTCAATCGTTCCTATTGTCGCTAAAAAGACCAATCAGCCGTTCATTTCTCATTTGATACGAATAACTGCAACAGAGGAAGAATAAGTTGAGATTGATGGGAAGTTAGAATGTTAGAAACTCTTTGTACTATCGGAAAATGTCAATAATATGTCTTTCAGTCCTCAAGTGAGAAAGTTTTAGCTTTTGTTATCCGAGAAGGAGATTAGGAGGTACTTTACACACACACACACATACACTAGTAATCCTTAGCCTTGTCTCAACCAACCCTTTCATACACACCAAATACGACCGAAGAGAGATGATTAGTGAGCTAGTAATCGCAGCCTAAGTAATACAGATAAACACACTTGTTATTACGGTAAAATACATTATTTTTAATCTAGGAATGTTTTATTTATAGAGTAGGTTAATAATACTATTAGTAGATATACCTGTAGCTATGATGTGATAGACAATATATATATACTTCTGTGTAAGCAACAGGTGTGTGTGTGGTTGTCCTATACACAAAATACTACATGAAATATACGGGAATGCGTGCAGACAATCAAATCTTCATGTCACAACACATAAGACCGGAGTGGGTGAACATGTGCAAGAAACTATTAATTATTCGTATATTAATGAAATCAAACACAATCAAAATGTTAACCTGCTAAGTCTTCGATGAGTGAATGAGAGAGTATGCTGTGTATACTTATGGCGTATGACTTACAATTAGACTAGAGTTATCAATCACAGGGGAAGGAGCGAGTTTTTTAATCAATCAATTATATCGCATAATCCTTACACTACTTATATTACTCGTGGTATTTTTGAGACATCAAGAATCAAGAAAGCCGTGGACAATCAACTCAATCAAAGAATTTCGTGCTGCAATTGAAATGAAATCAAACCCTTTTTCTCAATCGTGAAAGGTCATCAGTCATTTCTTGGGCTAGAATTCTTTTGATGTGATGTATATAAACTTAGCTGCGTAGTTTCTTAATAGTTTTGTATAATTTATTATTGTCACTCAAGAAATCATTCACTGTGCACTTTTCATCATCACTGCTCATCAACTTGAAAGTGCCTTACTATTATTATAGTAGACGCGAAATATATTTATGTAACAAGAGGTATATAAACATCTACTTGGTTTAGTCAATCTATCAAATATTTTAGTACATAACTTATAGATTTTATAAATCACACAGGTTTGTAAGAAATCATCAATGAAACTTTGATACTATAATAAAAATTATGACTGAGATCTCAAAAGAACATGCTAATTAAAAAATGCGTTTATTTTTCATTGAGAGAAACTCATCATTTGATTCGAAGAATAGCTTTTTGTTGGGGAATTCATAAGAAAAGCTCGTGAGAAGGTGAGACAAAATATTATTCATCATTTAGAAAACTCGAGTTGATAGACTTTGGACAGAAGGTGCGCGCATAAAGGCGATGGTGATGAGGCACACTTTCAACGATGAACGAATGGTGGTTCGTGGTAGTCGAGAGTCATTTCCAATGCAGATTTTTAGCACTTTCGCCAAGCCCATTAGCAAAATGACTGTGTGTTCTTTATTTCATAATATAGACTCTCAAAAACCGCACTGGCCAATGAGGTTCCTCTGACTCGGCTTTGTTCAACAGGAGCTTTGTTTTTCATCTTTTGTTGCAAACCATCTCGAAGCTGAGTTGGATGTGGCAACCAGACACAATAAGCGAAATTACGGTACACAAACCCTGAGGTTTTGTTTTATCACCGATGAGATTCAACTCTGCTTGTAGTCTCAGTCTCTTCGGTAGTCCTGCTCTTGCCCATTGCAAGAAGATTTAGGGATGAAATGGTCGAGTTATGGCGTACAGTTGTAGAGTATGGTCACGGATTGCCTTATTCTAGAAATGTTATAATAACAATTAAATGTCCACACATGGCTGGTGGATTTCAGAGAATTTCTTTATTGTTCATATCTTCTGATAGGCCATAATGAGAGATGTGTTAAGATAACAAGACACCCAACAATAATGACATTTCATGAGCAAAGATCAAACAAAACGATGTTTGTCTAAATGAGTGTTCGAAGTACGCTAAGAATTTCCGACGCACGAGGTTTCTCCTCTAAAGATGATTGTTTACTATTTGAACGAGCCCAAAACAAGTGGGACGATGAGAAAACTTTTGACCAAGATCCTTTGGCACTCCGACACTTGAGCATAAGTAAACAAATGCAAGGATGAGAAATCCCTGGGAAAAGTCAACATAATACCCAACAAATAAATCCAATGGCCAGTCTCAAGTACCTCCACACAGGCAATCAATGAGATTCTTGAGTGAACACCACAATTCACCATTCACTCAGCCTTCTTACAGGAAGAATCTTAGGTAGGCTGAGAATGACTACGACTGAATTTATCAATCGTATTGGATTGATCAGCACACATCAATTCATATTGGGTTTACATGTAATTTCTAGCCGAAGTACGCATCAAATCTTGTCTAAAAATCTCTTCTGAAAAACAAGCTTAGACTAACAGATTCTATCAATATTGTGTTGGTGCGAGCCATGAGCTAATCTTAAGTAAAGATAATTCTTGGTATTATTGATAAATCATCGTGCTGAGTCATAAAGTTTCCCACAAAACTAACAAAGTATTATTTTTTCGAAAACATGCTCAAGATTCTTGGTTTTCTCCTGAAAAAATGCCTTTATTAGCAGAATGCTGAGCTTTAATCTGTGGAAAGAAACAAAGCTTTTCTCAGGAGTTGAGGAAAACAAAAAGAGTTCCCCTTGGAAAATAGTTAAGAGCACGAAGAGGCATTATTTGTAGTTCAAATTCATGTAATTTGGATAAAAAAGGAGTGTAGATTGAAATAAACGTGTAAGCGTATTGTAGGGGGTAGATCGTAAAAAGTGGTTTGAGGAAAGTGGAGCTATAAGTCGAGAGAGAAGAAGAAAGAGGAAAGCAGTGCGGGTAAGTATATCTTCATCAAACAGAGCCTTGCCATATGCATGCATGACTTTTACATAGCACGTGCGTAATGTTTTGTTTGTGCATAAGTTATCCAAAGCCAGTCTGCCTCTCCTTTCTCTCAAGCTGTCAGTTACGAGTTTCTTCAGTTGAAGACAACGAGAGGATGTACACAACAGTCGTTGAGGAGTTGTATCCTTGGCATACATACAATACGTGTATACTTCACATCATGCTTACCAAGGGTCTCTATCAAATCCTCGACACTTACCACATACCAAGAGTGGCTAGAGGCTGTGTTCCTTCTTCAGCCTTAGTCTCAAGACGTACATGCAACAAAATTACGAAAATAATCACTTTTTAAGTCTTCGTGGAGATTCTTGGCTGAAATCCATTGAGACCCACTTGCGTGATTTATATCTTGTGTGGCATACAAGAATGAGGTGTGGAAATTCAGCCTCCAGTTATGATGATTATTAATTAGTCAGTGTAAATTCCTACGACATCATTTTGTAAATTCACAATTTCTCGAAAATTGTTTCACTCATTGACGCATTATGAGCCGAGTTAAGCAAGAGGAAAAGTTTAATTAACATGAAGACTTTACTAATTCTCTGATTGCCCCAATAATTTCTAAAAGGAGATTCTCAGGAGAAAGCATTCATCCGTAGAACAATCAAGGCGTCCAGGAATCAGTGAGCTTTTAAGTATTCTTTGTTGCTAGCCTGAATAAGTGGCATCAAGCCTAATGACATGAAACGAAGCGAGACTTCTCGAGGTATATTCGTAGCTATCGGATGACATGACATTCAATCTGGAGGAGGTAGGTATATGGGTCTTCTTCTCTTCTTATTCTAGTCTTATGACAGGGTTGATGTAATCTCTTTTGTTTTAGGAAGAACCTGTGCGTCGTCCTGTAGTAAATTGGTGTGTAAAAGTGGAAAGAATGTGTGTGGAGGAATAGTTGGCGAAAATATTAATTTACAAAGTTGCATGAGCAAATGAGAATCAGCGTGATATGAATCTGAGTGAATGCATGTGACTGCTTTATATGCAAAAAAGTGTTGCTTTCTGACTACTAAATGACTGACGATAAGTAGGAGAGCTTGACGGGGTCTTAAGAAGAAGAAGAAGTAGCAAGGAAAGACGCTTGCCACAAACTCGTATAGGAATGTGGGTAAGGTACTGAATAGGCAAGTGAGGTTGAGTGTATCATCTCTCAACCTTCTTAAGTAAGTAACGTCGTCATCACAATCATCATCTTGGTAAACATCTTCCACCACCACCACCACCACCACTTCTCTCTCTGCTTTAGTGGGCTATTAACTTATAAGGATAATAAAGAATAAGATGAGAGGCTGCTCAAGAAGCTAGTGCCAAAGGAGCCAGCCACCAGCCATGGGAAATACAATTCGAAGTCGTTCCCACGCTCCGCTCTTACTGCCTCCAGCAATCCTTTTCTGCTTTCTTATTCTTCTATTGTGTCCATATAACTATATAATCACTGTTTATTCGGTATACCTTCTTAAAGAGATCTTAAGCATGACTGCACGTCGTCTATACCCTTTTGTTATACTCGGCTATGGGCGAGTTGTAGGTGATAGGTATTTTGTTAATATTATTATAGAGGTACTAGGGTGGATTGTTTTTGTCTCTTTACGTCTTACCTGCACGATCATAGTAAACCTGTCTGTCTTCATACTTTATGTCCCCTGCACGTCTCTCTGTCACCGTGGAGTAGATGCGCTGAAACAATCTAGTTCATTTTGTACAATAAACCCACATTATACTTAATCTCGGAATGAGATTTATTTGGACGATACAAGCTGGGCAGACGACTTAACGAACGGTTGCATCCCTTCGTGCTTCTTATCATTTACTGGTGTGTGTGTATTTATCTGTTGACTTACATTGTGTGTCCATGTGCCCACCAACTCACTTCTTTCTTTTTTCTTCCTTCTGCTTGATTACTCCTTCATTTCCTGTTCCCTATCGTCGAGTAAGGGGAAAAGCACACAGATATCTCCAAATTGTTTTTCATTCGAACCTCATTTATCTCTCTGTCCTCTCAGTCTGCCCTTTACTCTCTAATTCTGTTCGGTCACCACTTACAACTTGATCTCTCATGACTTCCTCGATTCAATTAAGGATTATTGGTTCACTTGCATACGAATACGTAAATCCTTCTCCTTTTCCTCCTTCCTAGTCCTTTTAATTCACCCCATTTATTTATTTATATGCGTCACAGTGATATCCTCATTTGCATAGATATCCAACACAAACCTATGTTTTTATTATGGACTCCAGCAGAATATCTGTACTTAATAATTATCCTGGAATTGCATGCAACCAACTAGGCGTATACTTTCAGTATGAGATACTTTCCCGATTTCTTATATTTGACAGTCTCAGCTATATTTCATTTGCAACAGACTGACCTTCTATTTACTGTCATTGAAGTTGACGAGGTGTGTATGGATGAAGTCTTTTTGGCCATTAGGTACAGACAGAAAGCCGTGATGAGATAGATAAGGTGACTTAGTTCATGGGTATTATCCTCCATGTGCCATTTATGCAGAGATTAATTTAGTTTTCAGTGTTTTTATATGAAGAAAAAGATCTTCTAGACATCGGCTGCTGCTATTGTAAGGCCAACAAGTTCTGCCTGTGGCTGAAGCACTCCGTGACCTTTGGTTTTGTCTAAGCGATAAGCATTCCCGATTTTGGCTCGTGACAAACCATCGAATGACGGGCATTAAAGATTCTTATGGTTCACTCTTTCTGTTTCACAGACATGATGAAATCGCTCATTACGAAATCGTGGTTGTAAATGCTGTGTCATGCAATTCGATAAACATACTTTTCCAGTTAAACCTCAAGGATGGGTTTAGTTCAACATAGGGAACTGTAAGATAAGTCATAATTCACAATTCTAACTTTTTAAATCGGAAATTACGGTGTACTCAGCCGTTTTGTGTAATTTATTTCCTCAGATGTAATTCTGATTACTTTATAAATTGCTAATGGTTGACAGATTTAATAAACGTAAAGTAATGATAAGTACTTTCAAAGGCATATGACATTTATAGCACTTCTGAACTTGAAATTAAAACAAATATTTAAATCAGAAGTTTTTGGTATTATCTGTAGCGGTAGTGGGTTGTGAGACAGATAGAATTACAATTAAAATATGACCCAGACGCTCGTGCATGTGTGTAGTGTGTGCGAACATAGAAATAAAAAGTTTTAATTAACATTACATCGTAGTAAGCTGATAAAATGAATGAACGAGGAGAGAGAGGATGAAATAACGGTAGCAGGGTCCCCCGTCTTGAACTTTTGATGATGCTGTCGATTAAAAGCATTAAGTAAGAAGATGAATAAGGTGCTACATAACTACTTATTTGCTGTGTTATAAGTTGATGCTTAGACAAGGTCCATCATATCTATCATTAGGAGATCGTTGAGTACAAACGAACCACTTTTTCGTGGAAGGCACTGGTTTGGCTGTGGCCATGTAAGAATTCATAAGTTGGATGTTTCAGACTGCTCGATCAGGTCATCTCAATCTCAAATATCCGTGGGAGCCAAACTTTAGTCATGAAATGAATCTTGATTTAAGATTCTCGTTGTTTTTGTTCGCGTGATCGTGATTGTGGCCATAGGCTTCTTGTCTTGCTGCTCATCTTCAACATGGGAACTTGTCGAACTCTTATAGAGAGTAAGTGAGTGAGCGGCATTACCAGAAGCTCATCGTCTTCTTTAAATTGTAAATTCAGTTTCATACTGATCTCCTGTACTACCGGTTGGTTATTCTGAGGAGCCTTATATGGAAGTCAAACGAGGGATAACTAAATGCAATGAGTAATGAATAATAATAGCAATACTTTGTATTGTATACTTAATGTAATCGACTGACTGGCTCTGACAGACTGACTGTTTTGACTTGCTGGGGTGGGATGCTGCTGAGATGAATCTGATTTCTCGAGGCTTCATCGGTCCTGAGACACTTCATTCCCATTCCACCTCCTTGAATTAGATCTTCCTCTAATCTTCTTCTTCAAAGCTCCTCACCGACACCTTCACCATTTAACACAACGAAGCCCAGAAGCTAAGATATAAATTACTCTTGAAAAAATCATCTGCATGTTTTCTCATCTATCAGACACTTTTTCAACA
>JAQGAC010001464.1:0-13778 GCA_034696585.1 Isotomurus maculatus | reverse complement strand
AGCTTGAAATCGAAGCATCAGCACTTCAACATATTCATCCCCTTCAATCCGTTACACATGACCTGGTGACCTTCTTCTGCAAGGCATTTGTTTATGCATAGATGCACCCTGCTGTCATCTTATTATAACCTTTTTAACAACAGGTAGCACATTAAAATCTGTTTCCGTTTGCATTTTTTTGCATACATTTCAAAGGGTTTCAAGAAATTCCCACGACAAGAAAGGTAATAAATTAAAGGCTTATTCATTTATCTTCAAACATCCTATTCATGAGTAAACAAAAACAAAACATGCAGTTAACTTGTTCTCTTATTTGTTCTTATAATCTGATACGGATACCAACTCTTTGCTGCTGACTGTCACAATTATAAAAGAAAGCGAAATCAGGTAGTTTTAGAGTTAGTAATAAAGCTTGGGTTGAGATTTGACAACTAAGAAAAAGAAACTTCTGATCAATCTTCTCATTAGCAAATATAACATAGGGTACACCATTCATGAACGAAAGAACGAACACAGATTCACCTGTCTTCTCATTCTTAATAATAACATTGATAGAGATGATTTTATTCAGTTTCATTTTAGCTATTTTCTTTCCCTGCATTGCATAAAGTCCATCAGCGTGTTTTGGTTGTCGCTTAATTAATTTTTAGGTCAGATAGATTCACGTCTAGGGCGTTTTCCATGAATGTCATTCATCTTGGAATTAGACTAACAATTTTTTTGAGAAAAACTAACTTATTGTGAGAAATCTAAAACTGACACCTCGATTTCATAATTCAACCTAATCGAAATCAGAATTATAAGATTTCTTGTAGAAAGGAAATGAGACTCACTCGGTGGAAGTGAATGGAAGGGGAAAAGTGAGACGCTGTCACCGCGGGAAAGAATATTTTCCTCGTGCCTCGTGCATTCTGCTCAGTCCCATCAGAAAAAATAAATTCACAACTTTATTCAAGAATTTAACATTATAGTCCCGTTTTGCAATTTATATTTCTATTTCGAAACTTTATGAGTAGACAAATTAACATTCTAGTTTCCAACCTTTGATCTGTGAATGCCAGGTTATTATTAACGGTAAGCAACAAACTTGTAACAGGTAATTATTTTTGTTGATCTAAGTATTTCATTTACGGATCTGGTATTTCCAAAATCTAGAAGATGCATTTGGAAGAGCCGATGGCTGTTGAAGATGGAGGGGACCCATCTGCAATATCGCAGCGGTTGGAAGGAGCCTCAGGACTTAAACTGTGCAAAGTAGTGATCAGAGAAGCAAAAGAAGTGGCAAAGTTAATGACAAATTCATCTGAAGATAGGAGCTGCTGTAAATCGGTGGTGGATGGAGTGAAAGACTTTACCCTGAAATGTTTGAGTGGTTCCTCAAAGGCTGAGAAATTTCTGAGCAAGTTTGAAGAGAATGACACCTTCTCTTGTGATGGAGAATTCTTCAAGACACTATTGAAGGTGGGAATGAAGACACCAGAGGAAGAAAGAGCAGTTCATGTTGTTACAATTTTGAGATCAATATTCAGCATTGCTGGAAAGGATGGGAAAATCGGAAATCCTATTTTGGGGATTCAGATGATGCTGAGCCATTCCAGAGCCGAAGATATCTTCTTGGAGAATATAAACACGAAAGGAAAGAAGCAGCATGTTGTGAAAGAAAAAGAAACTTTGGAAGACCTGGAGTTACTGGATAAGGAAAAGAAGCCGACTGTAAAACTCACCGGGGTAGAAAGGAAGTATGATGGTGCAAAAACGGAACTCCTGAAACTGTGGCTGGTCTTGGTCCAGTCGTTTACGAAAGTTTCAAAACTCAGTGGGACAGATAGTGACAAGAAGATTTTAGAGAATTCCGTACCTTACTTGATGCAAATGTATACTGCCACGCTGAGTGCAGGAGATCAACAGATTTTTGAAATTTTGAAGCTGTATACTTCCAAAAAGTTAAGGATCGGGATGGAAACTCTGCCGTTGTTTGGACCAAAGTGCTTTGAAGCTCCACCTCTCAAGGCGAATCCTTTGTATGCCCACTCAATTCGAGCAAATTCTGTGTTGGGAATAATTAACGATACAAAAGCGTATGAGACAGCGATGAAGTGGAGTGAAGTGGATGTGGAGCTTGTCAAAGAAGAATCGTATGACTTGAGATTCCTGTTACCCTTGGTGTGTCATTGTGTGGACGAGAAGAATATTTGTGATGTAGTCAAAGTCATTACAAATGGATGGATCTATTTCATCATGAGAGGTCTTGGATTGTCAGATGTGGTCCTGAGGAACATTTCATTCCTGGCTTTCAAGCGCCTCATCTTCAACCTCCACCTCGCAAAGGTACTTCTAAACTTCTAATAGTTCAAGTCATTTGCAGTGACATGACGTGGTGCAGCATAATCCCATAACTTAATATTTGACTTTTGAATTGTAGGGATTTCGTTTGCAAGATGTCAAGATTTGGCTTCACTTTCTTCTCGCCGTCAAGAAAGGACTTCAACAACTACCCGAATGTAAACTGTCATCTGTTGTTTCAACCTGGACTGTGTCTACTTGTGACGTTCTTCGACAACCGTCACATCCCATGTATTCCAGAGTAACTCATTTCCTTCTAGCTAAGCCTGTAATTGACCTCACAATCGTGCCAGACTTAATACCTTTCTTTAATCCAGTGGACGGGAGCGTGTAAGTTAATATACAAATATATTTTGAAATGCGATTACAATTTATACAAATCAAGTATTAATCATTTTTTCCTATTTCCAGTGACAGCAGAGAGTGGATTTTGAACATATTGGTGCAAGGTTTGAGGGAACGAGAAGACTGGGCTTTAGCTTGTAAAGTCCCTGTCATCAGATGTTTATGCTCTGCTTTCGCTCTGGAGAAAATAGGTGTCCAGAGGAAGATTTTGAAAGTTCTAGCTAGTGGAGCGACCATACCCCAAGTTGCAAAAGACATGGTCGACAAGTTTTCTGTTTTGTTATGGATAGCCAACGTTAACATCGAAGACAAATACTATCGTCGAGAGTTAGAAGATGTACATCGTAATTTAAGTTTAAGCTGTCCTCATGATGATAAAAGCAGAGATGTACAATTTAAGTTTGTAGCAGACAAACATAAGTGGACATACCATAGGATAACGACAGACAATACAGAACAAATGGACTGCGAAGATGCTAATGCAGATGAGAGTATGGTTGACGTATGATGTACTTACAGTGTGCTTGTTTATCAATAAAAAGTATATTTCACACAAAATTATTATATTGTTGTAAGTAACTAATTCCTCTGATTCACAACCTGAAGCACGTCGCATCTAGAGAATGCGAAATACCATCTGGTTCCCATGCTGCATGCACAAATAAACTCGCAGTTTCCCACTGACACAATAAGATGCCATGACTAATCCAGTACTCGGGATTTCTTCGATTTTTGTAAAAATAGCAAACCAGGAAGAAGACAGTATTTTTGGCTATCCTTACTCATTTCACTCTGAAATCCTTTCGTACCTCATGTTTCGCATTTAAAATTGAGCAATACACACACACACTCCCAAGCACTAATTCTTTTTCCAGAGAGTTCATACACCTTTTGCAAAATCTCCTGAAGTTCCTCACAAATATCCCTAAAACCAAATTAAAAGCTAGATTAATTAAATCCTGTGAAATAAAAATCTCAAAATGGATAGCAAAGTGAAAGCCCTCGAAATGCGAGTGAGAGAAGTAGGGCGAGCTTTGGATATCGAAAAGAAGCAAGCAATGGAAACTCAAAGACAACTGTACAAACGCGACAGGAGAATAAAAGAACTTGCAATTGAAGTTGAAGAGTATAAAATGAAATTCAAAGATGCAGAGAAGCGTTTCCTGGATTTGGAATCCGAGCTTAGAACCCACCGAAGGAAATATGATGAAGTGGTAAGAATCATTCATTTCACTCTCCTGCTTCCTTAATTTAATCACTGTTGACGTTGACGGTCCTGTAGCGGTCTCATGTATCAATTAACATTTTGGTCTCATATTTCAGGCAGAGATTTCTACTTTAAACCAAAATCGGTTTCGCAAAGTTCATCAAATGTACCTGCACGAAGTCGGGAAAAGCGAACAATTTCAGGAGGAATTGAGACGAAGACGAGCTGTGGATAATAAGACGGCAGTCTTTGTCCAAGCATAATTAAGTTAATGATCATTACACAAAACCGAAATAAACTCCGTCATCATAAAAAAGAATACTCATCTCCTACTCCTCCAATCCCCGCCTATCATTCCTTTTATTCCGAGCTACCCAACAGTTTTAGATTTTATTACAATGCAAATCATTCCCCAAAAAATATTATGCTAGTCTCTCTTTTAGTCTCCCCTGCATAGAATGCAAAATAAATATTATGGAAATAAATTTACCATATTTCTACACAAATTCAATAAAAATCGTACTTATTCTCATGCCAAATGCCCCTGTGGGTTCCATATTTCCATTTCATGAATTATTTAGACAAGTATTATTTACAACACACGACCAGAAATTGCTCCGTTTGGCTTGCAATCGTGAAACCAACTCATTCACAATAAATCAAAAGGTATGTTTTTATTTTTATACTGCAGTGCAATAAAAATACAATGCTTGACACAATTAGTCTCCCATTATTCTTAAAAAGATAAACCGCTAACAGCCTATAGAACCTAAACCAAACTAGAAAAATATCGTCTAGAGCCAAACACTCTCTATTGACGTATCAGATTCCAGTGAAGCTTCACCTACTCATAAAACTCTTAGACCTTTACCAACAGTTCCGCTAAGTTTTGTTCCATCAACACACTTAATTATTAAGTCAAATAAAAAATATACGACAGCCTTAAAGGTGTATCACATTTCACCTGCCAATCGAAAGCCCAAAAATGCCATCTGAGCAAGGAATCCTCCTGCAGTGGGCATTAAATCAGAAGCGAACCAAAGCCAGACTTGTAGGTTTCATCACTTTGGTACGCTTGAGTTATTATTTATTATTGTCACACGTATGTAAATCGAATCACGTAGCAAGTTGTTTTTCATCTTGCACAATTTTATCTTTGTATCTCAAGATGCTCAGGATTTACGAGGTTTTGATTCCCGTTCAAATCGAAAGCTTCCACACTGAGGCTTTTGACTTGATATTCAAATTTAACTTTTTCCGAGGAACGGGAACTTGGATTTGTACGTTATTTTTTGCATTTATACATTTACGAGTTTGCTCCTTATGCTGCATGATATTATGTGTGTACATAGTATAAATTCCCTTTGACTTAATTTAGTAATACGGGTGCTTCCAGTTTTCATAACTGCTAGGCTGCTTTATACGCTCTTCAAGGTAATCATCACATTGAGTACTCAATTATTCACCTAATGAATGATCAATAATCACCCTTCCACTCTTCTTTGAACTTTCAGGATGATTATGAGCAATTTCCCCTCTGGGTGTTTGCCGAAATGGTCTACATCTCTTTACACATGACGGCTCACATCGCCGTAAATTTTACACCACGTTATGACGTCTACGACCTATTTACTCAAGACTCTGTGATAGTCTACGTCTACTGCACTGTACGAGCCGGCAGTGTCCTCATCGTAGACGCTTACTACACACACATTGAAGAGAAATTAATCCAAGACGCTGCGGACAATGAAGGAAACGACTACTGGCACATTTTAGCCGAGTCTCATCGTCAACGGGAATTACGTGATCGTGACATAAAGAAGTAACAACTATTAATTTCAAAGTTTTCTTAAAAAACTAGATTATCCCATTAAAACCTTTACCAAAACTGACTCAAGGTTATTCTTATTAATCAACGCAGACTGTTAATCGTCGAGTAATTAAAATGTTGCAATTTTTTGGCTTACAAGCTTATTTATAATTCAATCCGCGAAATATTTTTTGCTAATAAAGTTTGTATTTTAAACCTACAAAATAAATTTCGTGTGCCACTGCGCCACGCAATTAAGAAGCATGTAATCAGGTCTTCCTCCAGAACAGCCTTCTTGCAAATGATCCAAATTCTCATATCAAAAGAAGAATGAAGACTTTCTTACAAGATGAAATCTCCTTAATGTTCCATATAGTATTAATATAACCCACATCCTCTTTTTCCAGCATTACACACACTCACATATACGGTATACAAGCAGTACATATACTAATATAGTGAAAGTGAAAGTATCCCCCTGCAAGACTTTTCTTCTACTAGACTGCACGTCTAATAAACGCTTTGTACATGGATTTTACTGTTCCCCAGTAGTATTACAAGTCATACCTCTCGCAAAGGCTTAGACTCTCTTAGAACGCTAGAACCTGAGAAAGCAAAAGGCCCTGGTACTTCCGGTTGAGAGTCAGTCTTGCAGAGAGCCAGAGAAAGATCCTCGTATGCAGACTTTCACTCGAAATCCGAGAATCTCCGAAATCGGGAAGGAGTAAAAAGAAGCAGGACGGAGTATCAGTCTCCTTCATTCACGTTCTGCTGTAGTAAAGCATAAAACTATGTAATTTTCTGATTCCTCTTTCAGTACACTTCGTGATGCAGACTCGCTCCAAGTCTCCAGCAGTCTCACCAACCAACACTCTGTGATTTCTCCCTCTCTCTCCGTGTCTCCCAAATGTGACAATCCAATCTCCGTACTTCTTCACCTTCCAAAAACTCACGTTGAAATATGCCCAATCTAAACTTTCTCCGGTACTCTGCTTTCCCCAAAACTTTCTCCAGATTGGTACTCAATCAAAGTGCAAATAAGTTTTCGCAAAAAACTAAATTACTCTTGGAAATTATTTCTCCATCTGGTGAAAGTGATCTGTGCTGAGAAAGTCCCGAGACTTTCTTCTGAGTCTGCATTTTCTGCCAAGAAGACTTTGCATACTACAGACTGACTCTCTCTCTCTAAAGTTCTCAGCCTACTTACTTCCATGTGGCTTAACAAAAACAGAAAGTAGAACGGACGGGTGCGATTGTGGTTTAGAATGATTCAAGAATTCAATTAAAATCAATCCCCTTATGACAGACGGACGTCATTTCGATCGAATGAAAGGCACTATACTACAGCCACATATATAAAACAAGTATACATTTATCAGTCAGTAAAACTCCCTCTGAGAGAAAGAGTTGGTGAGCAAATGTGGCATGCAACAAATAATCCACCGATCTGTCCCAGTTTCCAAAAAGTCTTTTTCCTCTCTCCCTCTCTCAATAGTTTATAGTTTGGAGAAGAGATACGAATCAACGGAAAAAGAAGTGGGCCATTGCACGAGAAATAAATTTTGTGGTAGTGCATTCGCTTCACCCACACACACACAAAAACACACACCACACACACACATGTACAATGATTCATGTCAATGATAGCGATTTACAGAAGAAAGAAGTCTCTCTCTACTTCAAGCTCCTCGTGTAATTTCCTACATTCAACGATTCAACGATTCATCGACGAGATACTTTCACCGCACACACGGAACAATTGAGCATTTGAGTCTCCTTCATTCTCAACCAGGTAAATAATTTTACCCGAAGGTACTACAAATCTGAACAAATAACGCTTGATGTGTAACATTTCCTATGAAAGGAAATATACACACGGAATACTTGAGACAAGATGAGGGGATATCGCATGCTGTGCTGTATTTCATTATCCTGCTTCCGATATCCACTCAAGAGTAGATGAGAGTCCCAGAAATCTTGCATGAATAAAGATGAGCACTTGTCCCAATATTTACGAGTGAAAAAGATCCATCCCAACCACATTTTGGTGCATTGTCCTTCGTCTGTGTGGAAACTGAAAGTGACAGAGAGATAAGCTGGATCCAAACGGAGATGATGATGGAAACAGATATCCAGAGATATTTATACATTTCACCAGTGTGAGAAAAGCTCATTTCGTGGTTTGTTTGTTGTATCCATTTCTCCCGGAGTGTCACTATGTCACTTTCACTCACTCTCTTCCATCATCCGCCACAGTAAATCGTTCTTTGATCTTGATCTATATTAACTCTTCAGCCGCTCATCTAAGACTTTGTTTCGCTTCTATACTTCTAGAAGTGTGCGTCAAGTGTTGGCTAGCCTAGATATATGTTTCGCTGTATTTCTAAAAGGCTAGGTAGGTTATATAGCTTCCTACTGGCTTCACTATAAGTAGTCGGCAAGACACAAGAATATTACTGTGAATTGTCACATAGGAATTCTTCAATTCTTCATCAAACGCCCAAATCTTTCTAGACTTTCCCATTTACAAAACGAACTAATCTGATGTACACACAAAAATTGAATCCACTCCAGCCTTCATCATCATCACAGAGTGAAGGAATGTAAGGGATCTGACAGAAGTTCAAAACTCCTCTTGCTTTGATTTCTTATTTCTCTTTACCCTTTACGATCCTTTGATTCCCTGTGTGCCGATCAAACAAACCTCTCGTCTCGTAATAACTCACGAAATCAATAAAGGCACGCGATTTTTCCTAATTCTCCCACAACCACCCTCACCACTTCTACCTCCATTACACCCACATCCAGATATTCAGCGAGATATTCAACGTGACGTAAAAAATATATCCAAGATAATACATCAAAGCCCAAGGTTTAATCCTGCTGACTTATTCCAGCCTGCTACTTACGCGTTACACTACATAAAAACTATAAAAACTCTTGAAGTAAACTATTAAACACTCTCTCCGTATCAGATTCGCATGGTGGAAAGCAATTAACCCGGAAATATGTTCTGTAGCACATAATTTAGCAGACATTCCTAAGCAGCTTGCATATTCCACGCAATATCCTATTATCGTATAACACAATTAATGGTACACATAAACACATTATTTTAGTCAAAACGCGTCCCCCATTCCTTTACGTAATCGCTTAATGAAAGACACTTTCTGATTTCCCAAGCCCATTTCCACGCTTTCTTTCAATCCTTACTTCTCTCCAAGCAATTACGTGGAAATTACCTTTCACAAATAAATTAATTAAGGGTGAGCCAACCCATAATTTACCCCTTTTAATATCTCATTTATTACTTTACAAATGAGAACGGCCGAATTTTACTCCCTTGAGAAACACTTCATGAAAATGCAATTTATTATTGGTACAAACACACACACGTCCACATAAACGGGTGAAATGATGCAGAGAATAGATCACGCAATAGAACAATCAACATTTGTTCTGAATTAGGCAATTTTGCTCCGGAGGAGGCTCCGGGTCTCTTGTTTATATTCACAATATTCAGTTCAGATTTCATTCCACTGCGACTGTTGCTTTGCCCTGCTTGAGCAATTTCCGTTTCCTGCTAAGCTCGTCTCCTCTTTCTCTCGTAATTCCGTCATCCAACTCGTCCCAAACAGATTCATCTCACCCTGGAATATTGTGCAATAATACATTAAACACATATCTCTCTCGTATATCGTGAGCATCTCTCTTTAAAACCAGTCGCTTCTAATTACACCCTTAATAATTGTGTTACTCAAGTACGTATGGAAGACCCACCCTTTTATTACACTCTCCTCTAGCGTGGTTGGCTGCGAAGAAAGACATTCTAGTGTTACTACTGGTAGACTTCTTTCTCTAGTACCTCTAAAGCTAATCCTGTAGAGCTGTAAATTCATTAATGAGCAGGTTAACGAAGGGTGAAAGCATAAATGGATCTGGCTAATTGTTTAAATCAAATTGCTTCCACACTCTGGAAAGACTTCTAACCATGAGAAGAAGAAGAAGGAGGTTCTCTGGTCGCGTCATATTCAGTGTAAATATATACGATTGCCATATAGCTGGATATACCTACTAGGGAATGAATTCTTCTGTGTTAGAATTTCTTTCACTTTCCCCACCACCACCACGAGTGCCGCTCCACATCCTCCAAAAATGTGAAGTGGTGAGGCTCAAACATCAATTAATTAAGGGGAGATGTTGGTTATGCCCTGATTTGCACATCTATCCTCCCACACACTTTCCCAGGCAGACACACACAAACATTAGACACGCTCTATTGAATCCCTCTGTTAAGTCTGAACCTCTGAACTCCGTCTGAATAAAAGCCTGCTTATGTGAACGTACAAAACAACCCACACTCAATTTTCCTGTTCATTTCCTTACAAGATCCATTATTTCACCTGCCTAATGCGTTGAGGTTAGGTGGAAATGTGAGAAATCTTTCAGGCACAAAGTCTTTTAGTGTGCAGATAGGCTACTCGAGACTCAAGAGTGTGTGGCATACATGTATTAATGCTTTCACATCTTGGCTTCCAATTTCTCAGGTAATCAGAGAAAGGAAAGTGGAGAGATGTTTTTAAGTCTCTCTTCTTTCCTCCTTATGCCCTCTCTCCTCCTCTGTGTGTGTGTGTGTACAAATAACTCTCTCGAAAAGATATATATTCACAGAGAAAGCATATTTCCACTTCAAATGCTAAAGTAGCTCGTCTTCTAGTCTAGAATTTCTACTTTTCATATGTGTAAGTGTACACACACACACCAACACACATGTACTCTCTCCAATATAACAACGTATGTCTACCCAGACTACCCACCCACCTCCTCCTCCTTCCCAAACATAATTCCCTGTGAAGATGCCGGGTGTGAACCGATTCAACTTTCTCATTCTCTTCATTGGTCCTCGAATAAAAAAGAAGGAAATAATGCCCAAAAAAGTTTGTGTTTTGTTCTGTTTTAAAAGTGGACTGTTTTCTCTTATGTAACATAAGCACGAAAGAAGGTCATACTGATATAAAAGGCAAGAGATCCCATGAATTCTATTCCATACACTATTTCTTCCAAAGACTATATACCTATATACGTACTATCTACACGTGCTATAGGATTTTAGAATATGCATTCGATGAAATACTGCGAGAAAAACCTCCAAAAAGAACGAACACATCTGTGCAAAAAATGTTGCAAAAAGTTCTTCTCCTCAGTCCTATAAATGAACGAGTATAGGACGACACACACTTAAATGTAAAAGTTTTGGGCAGATTAAGGATGAGAAATCGGGCTCTTCGCTTTCTTTCATTCTTTTTCCCTACACTCTGTGTGTAGACCTGGAGATGAATGCTTATGTGTTGTAAATTCCTAGATTTTTTGTCCCGCACTAAAACTGTGAAGAAAGCACAAGAGTTTTTCTAAATCAGATTATCAGAAGGAGATCTAAATAACTTTAAATCGGATTTCTTTCCCGTATTATTTTGTGTTTAGTGCTTCCTCCTCCCCTTGTCGCTTCCTCCAAGTTGCTTGCGTGCTTTTCTGGCTTGATCTCACAGTTTCTTGTCTGCGCATTCATTAAACTTTTATTGTTATTGTCGGTCCCATCCAGTATTTCTATTCTGGTGGTGTGTGCACCAACGGCCGTTCTCGTGAAACTACAAAACTACGATTTTGGCCCCAAAACTTTCTCTCTACTTTCCATCGTGCCAATAATACAAATGCAATTCCATTTAAAACTTGTCCGGAAAGGACACTCAAATGAGACAATCATCTAAATTATTCACAGAGATTTCGACCATCAAGACTTCCTAATGAGTACAAACGTTTAGGCGAAATGAACGCTGGAAGTCTGAATTATACTTCACTTCCAGTGTAAACGATTAGTCTGGCTTAGTAGATAAACTCCCGTATTTTCTTTCAATGGCAGACCCACACGGCACAGACCACCACACTCACACACACTAAACTGTAATGTTCAATGAATGTAGGCTACAAAGTCTGTAACTGAATGAGCTGCTTTCACTTCCAACACACACACTCCTGGAGTTTCAAGTCAACTCGCGTTATATAAAGACAGATTCAAGCTGCATTCAAAATAATTCAAAAGTTGCCTTTGTAAAGCGGAGTTGTTACTTTAAAAGGCCTTTGCATTCAAAATGCAGTGTGTTTGGGACTGACACATTTGTGACACTTTGATGGGCATGTAATTTTGTTTATTCAAGAGTCGCTGCAGACGTCTCTCTTTCTGTAATCTTTCGTGGGTTTTACACAATGACGTAAAATGGTCATGAGCAAAACATGACTTGAAGCAAATACCTCTGACTTTATGCATTGAATGGATTGCAGGGAAACCACTTGGGACTTCTACACTTCTAGACTTCCAGTGGTAGTCTCATTAAGCTTCCATACGTACTTACATGAGATTGCAATGAAGATATTCCTACAGCCAACGCTACCATACCTCCTTCACTATTACAATTGTTACAAGAGCTGGTCATAATGTCTGTCATGTCAATTTGGAGTTCACCACCCGTCTTCAAGAATTTGACTTTCCACTGCCATCAACGCCACCCACTTTCTCCTCAGCAGACAGCCACAAGGCTCAGGTAATTAAAGAGTTTCTTCGTGGAATGAAGTGGGAGTGGTTGGATTAGTCTGGAGCAGTATGGCCGTGATTGCAAGACAATCCTTTGAAACAAGAAGAAATTCGTAGAGAGACTCGAAAGTCGAAGGTAAATGAAGTGAAAGTGAATTCTCCTTCCTTTTTAGTTGGTTGAAGGAGTTTGAGAATTGAGACAGAAGAGAAGAGTTAGTTAGTCAGTAATGTGCCAATTCGACCATTGCACGGACACTGATCATCATCATCATGCGCTTCTTTATGAACTCGGAGAAAGTCAGACTCCAACTGAACCCACCCGGGTAGAATTCACACCGAAATCGGGAACAAGCAGAAGAACACGGAGGAGACGTTGGTGCCTCGTTAGAAATCTACTCATGCCTGAATTTCGTCTCTTTATATTTATTTATTTCATTCTTCCATCCTCGTATGGTTTTGATCCATCTGTCCCTTCAGAAACTACGAGTAGTTCGCCGTATTTGCTCTTTCATTCCAAGCCGACCAATTTCACCAATGCCATCAACGGAGAGCAAAGAAGCTTCTTTCCTCAACAAACTCTGCTAGTCAAGCAAAAAGGGGAGTCAAGTGGAAGTGGTGTGAGTGGCTCAAGTGAAGATGATGTTGAAGGTGACGGGAACACAAACGAAGGGCCAAGTTTGAAGAATGACAAAGAAGGAGGACTTCTGAAGAAGATCTCAGGACATGACGTAGTAGAAATTGTTGAAGGCTCTGCAGGCAGCCCTGGCAGCAGAAGTGTTGGGAGCAGTGAAAGTGAAGGGAATAATCCATCGCTTAATTATCATTTTAATGACACTGCGTCGTCGTCTCGAAGAAGGAGAACACTTCTGTACGAGAACTGGGCTAATTCTATTTTACTGAATGATCCATCAAGTGACTCTAATCAGTTTGACAAGACTTCTTCATCTGGAACTAATGCTACGAAAAAAGGAAGGCAACGCTCGGGTAAGTACGAATTCAACTTTGAGCCTTAAGACTTCATTTCATGCGATGGTTTAAACTCAAAGAAATAAGTTTAATTCTTTAACTGGTGTAAAAAGCGAGACGAGAAAGAAGTGACAGGAAAGCGTGGAGGGTATTAAGCCGAAAGGTTTTTATATTCTTGATACAGAGTTCCAGCTTTCGTGTCATCGTCGCTCAGAGGCTCAATATGTGTGTTTGGTGGAACGGTAGAAAGCTGGGTATTTGAGAATACAAATTCCCATTCACATTTCGCATATATATACCCTTTGAAAGTTTGAGCAAACAATCACTCCCTTAATTCAAAAGAGAAAGAATGCATTCCGTTATTCATCTCACGTTCAAATCGTTAGTCGCATTGACAGGCTTGCTGAGTAGGATTCTACCGTTCAATTTCACTTCCTCTAGGAAAGAAACGACTGAAATGGAAGAGAGATTGAAGTTTCCTTTCCTTTTGCTAAAATGTGGCTCTCTAGGAGGTTTTGCTC
>JAQGAC010001463.1:0-13779 GCA_034696585.1 Isotomurus maculatus | reverse complement strand
TGACTAAAATCCCCAGCAGACGATTTGGATTTATGACAACTGAACTGACAATCGTAAATTGTAAACAAAACTAGGAAAGCCGTAGTTCAATATGTGTCCTGTGGACAGTTAGATCAGTTAGATGGATGGATGGTGGAGCTTTGTAACAAACAATTTTATCTTTTGTGGGATGGAAGTGGCTGATCCATAAGTCCCGTATGAAATGGGATTCTTCTTTCCTTTCCACTATACCTACTTTTAGTAGTTATGTGGCTCTTCTGTAAACACACAATCCAAGTGTGCATATGTCCTGAAGAAATTCAAGTCAGATTCTTTCTTCTACACTTCCAAAACGTGTGGAATTGAACAACATATTGAAATTGGGCCTACTGATTGTATGAAACGAAAGATGCTCAAGAAGGCTCTCCGTGTGTAGCAAGCTGCTGTCTGCTCCTGCCGTCTTCTTCTTTGCACAAGGAGAGAAGTTATCAACTGCTCATTCAACTTCATACAAGAGACATGAATAGTGAATCATCATGAGATATATATTCTCTTTGTTTGACCGAGTTTGATGAGTTTCATGAAAAAGTTTCACCAAATTGATGCATATTTGTCAGTAAAATTTTACGTAGTTTACATACAAGGATGCACAATTCGTTTTATGATCCATCATCCGACATTTAATCTGTTTAGGAAAGGCTGTTCTTGTTGAAATGCTTTCTAATGTAAGGCAGTAACAAATCCTTCATCATGTGAAGCGCAGAAGAAGAAGGTTGAGTTTGTGAATCTCCTTAGGGTAGTCTGAGGCATACAATTACAGAGAAATTAAGAAGGAGCATTTAACCAACCATTTTAGAGCCATATGACAAGGTCTCATTAAAGACTAAACTTTATGTATGAGTCTCTCACAACCACCAGGCTCATGAATGATGAAAAAGAAGAGAGAGAGAATTCAGTGTGCTGTTAACTAATAACATACAGTCTGGTGCAATGAACACTTGTACAGTTGCACACACACTGTGTAGAAATATAACTAAACAACCTTTGTTCTCTGTTGTGAATGCCACTCTGGAAATTGTAAGCCGATCTGTTGTCCCATCTCACATTTTTAGAAAGAGTAATAAGGAATCGGTTTCGAGAATTCCGTGTTATCACGAAAGATGATTACCGAAGATGACCAGACTTTGACCAGATTTGTTGGAGTCCCACAAAAGTTACTTTACACTTGTACACTGTGTGTATACGTAAGCCTGGCTGGATGGAAGTATGGAAGAATACGTAAGAATACGGGCAACCAGGGACTATCCCCATAAGGATTCTTGTTTGGTGTGAATGATGCACACAAGGATTTAAAGGTTTATCTGAAAAGGTCTTTAATACTTGTACATTTCTCTCCCTTTTTGCCTTTCTTCATGCATGCCTGCGCTTAGAATGCATTGCGAAGTAATGCAACAAGAATCCTAGACTGACTATTATCATATAGACTCATAATATAAAGCTCATACAGAGAGATCTCCTTTGTCAATGAGGAATGTGCGGAGGACGTGTGAAAAGTAGAGGAAGAATGGAAAGCATATAAGAAAGAGAATATTATTGCAGATAGAAGAATAATAAAACGTGTATACGGACGAAGAAGTAATGATACAAAAAGATCAAGAACAACACGAGGGATGGTTAGTTGCAGTACACCCGTGAAGCCAGACAAGTCTTTAGCAGAGACTCTCCTTCCAACAACTCACTTCATCTCAAGTCTCGAGATGCAAGGTGGATTCTCGTAGCTATGAATGCGACTCTGCAAGACTCTACATTTTAAAAGTCCGCTGAAGTAAACTTATGCTCTGCGGACTTCTTGGAATATCTGGTGGCTTGATGTTTGATTATTTGATCATAAGTTGGTAATGGATGCAATGTAAATGCAGTGAAAGAAAGGTTTAGCTGAAACTGCTTCTCTGGAAGAAGAAGAAGGAAGTTTTGGGCTGACAAAGGAAGGAAACGGACAGAGAGATTCGAGTATTCGAGAAATGGAGAGGGTCTCTCTCTTTCTTCAAATGAAGGTATAAAAGTAGTAGAGAAGTAAGATTGGCTTTGGATGTCTGGGAAAAGGAAGAAAGAATTCGTATGACGGAGAGGGGAAGAAGACGACGACGTGACCCCCTTGGATGTTCATCTGGTGAGATGTAGTTGGGAATAATATGGGAGTCTCGTTGGAGGTGGTTCGCAGAGAGTTGATTTCAGTAGGAAAAGGAAAAGGCTGGTCTCTCCTCGCAGTCAGATTGGACTTGGAGCTTTCCCCTCCCAGTGTATTTCTAAACACTTCGTAGCTCCATGTGAATGGATGGATGTTGAAGGAAGAACCTCAATGCAACAACGCTGACTCCCATCCTCCTTCGTGTATCATCATTATCGCTATTTTCCTCACACACCAAATACTCCGAACTTGCATTCGCCAGACTGCAACCAGAGAGGTGACACCGTGTAGCTTACACTCCCTCCGGGTTTGCAGCAAGTCTCCCCAACAAATGAGAAATACAACTTTAGAGTTACAGACAGTTAACCAATTTATTATTATTGATCTCGTCCTTCAAACTGTCTTCAGACTTAGTAACACTAGAAGACTTGTAATTATTCCCAATTCTTAAAAGTGAGGGACTTAAATTCAATATCTCCCCAATAGTTAAACAGCTTCATTTACATCCATATGCACACCTGAACTGAGTGGGACTTGCCGGCTCATCAATCGCACAAATAAGTGTGTCTGTAGTTGATCAAACAACTTTTACACTCAGAAAGTGACTAATAAAACAAGGCAAGAAATGTGTAATGCGTCAGACTGAAATTCATCGAATGTCTCATTCATCTCCATTACTGTGCACAACATTGTAACAAGGACATTCAGTGATAATCTTGCATTTACTATATACAATTTGGATCTCCGGGTGTCTGGTTTGCCGAACATTAATAATATGTTATATTACTGCAGAACATTTAACTCAAGTTTCCAGACATAATTAATACGGGTGAACTTTGACTAGCACTACACTGACTACACATTCATTGCAAACACGCAGATAACCTCGAGTGTTCCGCACGTCTGTTTGTAAACCAACGAATCCCATCTACTACACCTTCCACTACAAACAATTGGATTTCGATTGGGAGATTGAACTGTGTGAATCGTAACTTACCTGCAAGTTTTGGTTAAAAATCTGGTGGAAAGGTCTGTGCACTCGTGAGTATTGAGTGTATATATTATCATTATCAGAAACAAGGATTCTTCCTCCTTCCACTCTCATAAACTCATGGAGTAATCCTGCTTCATTACCATCCAGTTGGTGACTGTCAAATATCCCAATCAAAGTCTAGTATTCTAATCTATCAGTCTTCTGTACCCATTCTACTTGTGACTTGTCACACTCGTTATTTCTGGATCATCAGGAGAGAGAGAGGGTCACTTAAGAAAAGGACATCTCATCAGACCTCACCAACAACAAACCCATCATAAACTACACAGAACTTTGGGTTGGCTTGTATTGAGGTAGTTGTAAACCTTAAATAAAACTGAAAAGTAAACCTCGACAGAGCCACGAAAATACCCTTTGGACTAAGAAAGAAGGCCGTAAGAAACCTTAAGAAGGTTTTCATAAGTGGAAATAATTGCTGTCAGTCTTAGTTCAAGTCTCAAGTTGCAAGTAGCTTCCTCAAGAACTCACACAATTCTCAGAGAGGCTTGCCAACTCGAGAATTCGATTGTGGTGTGTTGTTAAAGTTTACGTGAAAAAGAATCTTTCAGGTTTCTCTCACAGTCTCATGTTATTACCGAATGTGTGGTTAAGCGAGCATCTCTCTGTAGAGTTCCTTCGTTAAGAAGTCCTGACTGGTGTGGTGTGTGTATAAGTTATAGTATACAGTGTATGTGTGTGGGAGAAACAATTCTTTTTGTCTTTCATACACTTTTGATTCCATAAGAAAAGGGTAAGTTCATTGCATTGCACATTTTTATCTTCCCAACCTACCAAAAAGTTCTTTAAATGAGTTGAGAGATGAAGAAGAATCAGATGGAGAGATGGTTTCTGGTCTCTCTCATAAGACGTGATTTGAAGATGCAACTTGAGCAGAGAGAGAGAGAGAAGAGATAAGGTTCTTTTAATAAGATGGGAAAGAAGAAAGCTGAATCAACTTTGTCTTCTCTCTCTCTATTCTTTGTGTTTCTTGCATCTCTCTCACATTTAGTTTAGTGTGCATTATGTAATAATGTGTGGAGTTGAGGTTCATCTTTTTTCTGATACACATACAACAATCACCCTAATCTCCGTTTTTATTTTGTGTATTTCTTTCCAGAGGATTGATGACCTTGCGACGCTCGACTGTGGTAAATGCCATCATCATCGTAATCTTCAGTAGCTGTGTAGTGTTCTTCTGATACTCCGTTGGTCTTGGAGACTTATGGAATGGAAGTGTAGATGACTGTAGAATACACAGATACGTGCAGACTCTCGAGTCTCGAGTAGCGTGGAACAAAGACTCGACAAAAACTACTTTTTTCTCAGTGGAGAAATGAACTCTCTGAACCAGAAACATTGTACTGTAATACTCCATTAAGTTCTAAGGGAAAACATATCCACATTCATTAACTACAGCTGCTGTGTACTCTGTATACTGAAAGTGTACGTTCACTGGATACGCCTTGTGTGGAGGAAATCTGAACAAAAAGTCCAGAGAGAGTCTCTTTCTCATCTGGTTGTCATTTAATGGAAACTTACGTCTAACCAAAGAAGCTATAAGGAATCGATGATGATCGTTACGTAAAGGAGTAGTCCTAGTCTTCCATTTAATGTTCTCTTTGTGGTCGAGTGACGGAAGGTGGTTTTCATGAAGTCAAAAGTAAACCTGGTGAATTGAGAGAAATGAAATATTAAGCTTTGGAAGCTGGAAGCAGATAGAGAAATCATTATAAATCAATTTACAAAGAGAGAGACCCTAACAGTACCTCAAGCAGAATGTTGCGATACAACAATCAAGGCGGGTATTCGAAGCCTGTCGACTACTTTCGTCCCCTGACTGTCGACTGCAGTGTCGAATATGAGTTACCTAAAGAAGTTGCCCCTCCTCCTGGAAGTGCTCCACTCCTCATGATTCTCCGTCGTTCAGTTTCTGACCGTCACAGCAGGAACCTTTCTCCCTCGGAGGTCGCCCTCAGTCCCAACAAGCCTAGCAGTACCAACAACACAAGCAAGTTGACTCACTCAGTGAGCTCATCTTCGTCTTACTTCCTCCGAAGTTCGGGTGGTGGAAGTTCTCATCATTCCTCAGCCTTCACCTCTTCGAACAATTTGGGCGGAGGAGGAGGAGGAGGAAGTCGAGGAATCACCAAAAGTGTTCGATATGGGAATCCAGCACCTTCTTCTTCAACTGGGAGTAACTTGATGAACTCAATCAGCAGATCTCGGAGTATGACTGTCGGGGGAAGTGGCCACTCCACCAATAATTGTCCTTATGGGAAATGTGATGAATGTGCTAGTGGTGGTGGTGGTGGTGGTCAGGGTGGTCGAAATGGGTGTGTCGCTGGACCTTCCAACACTTCTTCAACCTCTTCTAAGCTCGTTACCAATGGTGGTGGTGGGTTGAAGAAACCCAACTACAACAGCCGAGGATTCCAGTCAGATTACACTGGAGAACCTGTCTTTGCCTCTTCAAACTATTTTTCCCAATCCCACCATCCTAATTCTAGTAGCGGTCTTGTCTCTAATAGCATTACAAGCAGTAGTACCAGTAGCAGCAAAGGCCGAGACGCTGCGAGTAATAATAACCATCATCAACTCCGATCTTCTGGAGTGGTTGGAAACAACAACTCGATGGGAATGATGGATTGCACGAGTGTCGGAGGAAGTAGTAATGCTCGAAATAACTCGAGCAGTACAATTGGACTGAGTACAAGTATCAAAAGACTACGAATGAGTCAGCAGCAACAGCAGAATCATCATCAGAGCATTATTCTTGCTGCTGCCTCTGCTGCTGCTCTTCCTGATGTCTCTCATCAACAGCAAACACATCCCGAACCACTAAATCTCGCCGTAGTTGCACCTTCTTCGGCAACGGGTAATTTACATGGTCTTCTTCAACACCAGCAACATGTTCTTAGCAGCAGCCCTTCATCAATCTACCTTAATCAGAGATCAGCCCTTTATAAGCAGCAGCAGCAGCAGCAGCATCAACAACAGCAGCAGCAGCAACAGCAGCAGCAACATCACTTGCAACCACATCAGCAGCAACTTCGAAGTCGAAGCAGCAGCAGTAGTACGAATAATGCGATTGGACTGAATATTGGAAGTAGTAGTAGTAATATTATTAATAATGGAGCTGGTGTACCGAACACGCATACGAATAGCATTCATCAAATGATCACCAACTCTTATATGACGACGGGTAGCAGCAGCATTGTTGGTGGTGGTTATCAAGGACCTCATCTCTCAGCTATAAACAATCTTTTTAACTCTGCCACATCAGCGACGATGAGCCAGACAGGGAATAGATTCCTTAAGGAATGCCCCATCCCTGTGGACAAAGGATCGGGATCTGACTCAGGGGTTTGTTCCGAGAATGAATCTGATGTCAGTCCTCCTATGGCTCCGTACCATTCCAATAACCATCTCACCAGACGATCCTTCCTTTCTCAAGAACTTCCTTCGTCAGGTAAACTCACTCTCCTTACTCTTTTTATTACTATACCTTCGTGGACCTTACACACGCACACATCCATACATACACTCACAGGTATTAGAGTTACTACCTCTCTCTCCTCTACTTTCTCATAATGAGGCGTAATGCCAGCCCAGCCAAAACCCTGGAGGGTGATATCCCTTCCGATCAAATGAACCTCAAAATCTTCATTCCAATTTCACAAAACTTTGATCTTTTCTTGGGACTAAGAAGAAGGTTCCGTTCAAACTGTATTATACGAGGGACTTTGTTCATGCACGGAGAACGACTTTTCATAAATCTGTTTGGACGAAGGGATGGACGATATTTTGTGGAAACCGCACCAGAACCCTGAGAGATGAATGATGATGGTCAGGTCAAGGAAGGTTGGGAAGGGTCCTTTCATACTTTCATCCTTCTTAAGTGGAGTTATTATAAGACAAAACTTTAAGAACATTTTCAAACTGGTGCAAAGGGTCTCTCTTCTTTAATCACATAGATAGATAGTTTAAGTTGGCTAGAAATGGTGGAAGTAGAAGCCTAGTGGTTTATTGGAAAATGGGGGGTGGGGGTGTTTTGGAAAGGCCATTTTCCCATTTATATATGCATTGAGAGGGTCCCAAGTTACTTTGTTATTTATGCCTTTATTACTCTCGGAGAAGTTTCAGCTGGCTGGAGGATTATATTGCATTCATCTACATCACATTCAGCCCAATCATAATCTTAGGCGAAGTGTTGCTCAACTTGCTTCTAACTGCTTCTTTCTATTACCTCGTTATTTGAGCAAAGGAAAACTCTGACAGACTCTGTTATTCTCACTTCTCTCTGTGTAATAAATGGCTAGTCTTCCGCCTATCGTCTTTTTTCCTTGTTTTATTCTAATGCTACCCTCAGTTTCCTTCACAATGCTAACCAACAAGCAACCTGAGAGATGAGAGTTCCATTGTTAGAAATGCAGAGAGAGGTGCATCTTAAAACATCTCGCAGGGTACTTCTGCTCTTTCTTTAGAAGAGATCTGGTTGAGGATGAGACTTTTTTCAAAATGCATTTATTTCTTGTCTTACTTCTTAAAGGTTTGGGATGAAAGTACTCATCTCTTCTTGGCATGTTGGGAAGCTCAATATTAACACTTCGTGCATGACCCAGCCGAAATGTATTTTATGTAGTCACTAAGAATACACAGGAAACATATTCTACTTTGTGTTAGTTAGCTCTGCATTACAATGAATATCATGGTCACTCTCTGACAGCTCTTGGGTATGCTCACTTTTTCTTACCCCTTCTCCACTTCTTAAAATCGATGCACGGAGTTTTACAAACAATAGAATTCTCAGTATTTTTTATTTATTCAAAGCTACGATACTTAAAACTGTTAGAACTCACTGGCAGGAGAACATTAGACATTACATGGCTTGTTTTGAAGTGGTGCAAAGCCTATGTCTACTACTCCAGGATAACAATTATGCTATTTGGTTCTAATTACATTTACCGTGGTCCATAGAATGATTAGTTAAAGACTTTGGTGAAAGGTTCCATACTCAAGTAAATATTTTGCTTTGTATTGATAAATTAAAATTTTTAAGATGGGTAATATTTATAGCTTGACTCGGCTTGACTGCACCTGGATTAGAGGATAGATACCAATAAAATAAATAATAATAAGTCAAAATAATCACACATAGAATCACTCAAGTTATGTGGGGCGATTTTATTGTAGCCCTCCAACCTTTTAAGTAATAGTAGACTAAACTCAAAGGTTACATAACACAAAAGGAATTTCTACTAGATATCCTAGAATTATTAGTCATTTAGGAATGCACAGGCTTTGATGTTAAATCTCTGTAATAACTACGGTTTTCATCCCACTCTCAATTTCTCTAGAAATTACAGGTACATCTAACTTGTTGCTATTGTGTAACGTGTACTTATCACAACTTGTGATTGCACCTTATATGAATTATCCACTGAAATTCAATTGCTTCCAGATTCGATTCTCATTTTTTATCTCTCGTCATTCCTCTAGATTTTTCACGTAGTTGGAAATATTGTTAACAATTTTTTAATGGTTTTTGTGGTTCTCAATATAATATCGGTCTCCATCAGACATAATGATATTGATGGAAGATACCCTTCATGAAAATATCTGTAGATAAGAAACTGAGAGAGAACCTTCAACCTGGAATAAACATGCATAATGGATTAGTTCAGTGGAAATCGCAGTTCTGTAAAAATCAGGTTGAAAGGTTTGAAAGGGAAAAAGATAGACTGGGTCTGTGCAGCTGATGTGAAGGATACGAAGTGGAACAGAATTAAAGGTGAGAGGAAGTTCCAATGTCCGTAGGTACTTCCTCCAGATGACTTTTCGCAAGAATTACTTCTTGCGATCCACACTCCGATTACAATAGAACATTAGCATTCTGTCTTATCTAAACTGTGTGAGCTGTCATCACACTTCTTACTCCGTTTATTTCACTTTCATATCGACTTATCTTAAACCATATTTCACCATTCTGAGTAGCTAAAAAATATTTCTAAAATATTTGTAACAAAAGAAAGATACTTTTTAGTTCCACTTCAATGGAATTCAACGCACACGCTGGACGTACTCTGCATGTTTTAAAGTCGTCACTTAAACTAACTTGCGTACTTACTATGCTTGCACGCCTACACAAAGTTAAATTCCATAGTCTACTGGGTTCAAATTCCAAAGTAGGCAATTGAGCAACATTTCATGCTATTCTTTCATAAGTCAGGCAATTATTGTATCTCCAGTGACTTGTAAAGATGGAAGCCTTGGAAAAATAGACAATCAGAATAATTTTGGATTTGCAGTGGAGTATGATGAGGTGATTTCTCGATATAAATTCGATATTTTGTGAGAACTCTGAATGTGTAGATGCATGTGGTCTGGTTTTTTCATCGAATACTCCATCCATGGAAAATGTGAATGTACAAGGACTTGCTTTAAATTACGTTGATTTGAATAACACATTTGAGCTTTGAGTACTCCCTTCTCATTATTCTCTCAGGGAAGATGGGAATCCATTGTTGAGAGAAAGATTTAGAGCTTGTAGTTTGTATGCACTCTACAGGCAAAGCAGCAAGCAAAGATGGAAAAGTATAAGTTGGTCTTACGTGCGAAGAAACGGAAAGGGATTTTATGTTAAAAAGGAAGTTGGAAAACAAACAGGGCCAAGTTGGACTTGAAAACTCTTCTTCCTCTCTTCGTCTCTCTCATCATCACGAACGAAGGAATTTAAATACGAGTTTACAGAATTCTGCTATTCTGCAGCAGCTCTTCTCTACAACTTCTATTTCTGCAGTTTTGTATTCCTTCCCTGACTATATAGGCAAGCATTGAACTCACTGGAAATACTCGTTTTGTTCAATTGAATCATGTACACATTATATAATATACGTACATGCGAAGATTGAGTATAATACCTACAAGGGAATTTTTAACGTCTCTCGTCCATTCTAGCTGGGAGTTGAAACTAAGCTTGCAGAACACCAAAGGATTCTTTTAGCCTGCAGAACTGTAGATTGCTTTTAGTACAAAGAGACAAGGGAAATTTGGTTGAGATTTTGGGAGTGCATTTGAACCTTTCTACATTCTACACCGAACAGACGAAAATGAGACGGCTTAAAATTTAATTTGAGACAGAAAAACAACATCTCCTTCAGTAGATGGAATGAATAAAAGGAGGAATTTATATTCTTCGGACATCCACCGACGGACTCATCATAATGATGATGGCGATGGCGATAGGAATAGACGAGCCAGGATGGAGTGTGCATGCATGTGTACGAGTAAAAAGTTAAGATTAGTCCAGGCAAAAGTCTTCAAGACGCACACACACACACACACAATAATGTTAGGTTGCAAGAAGTTGGGTTGTAAGGAACTTAAGAAGTTCCCACTGCCTGGTTCTTTCGTCTCTACCCTCTCTGCATACTTTCGACGAGCAGGTGAAGAACGAGAAGGTGGTGGTGGTGGTTTTTGAAGCCAAAGGATGACGAGAAGGGAAGACAGACTCTCATCCACTTCCAAGCAAAAACTCCACAACAAAAACCAACTTAACAAAAGAAAATTTTTGTTTTATTCACTTCTCACCTACCTTTGTTTTTGTTCTCGATTTATTCGTCCAAGTTGTCATTCAATGCGCTGACAAATGAACAACTTTTCTCGTAAGGCATTTACGGATTTAATGCGATGTGTATCCAAGTCATCTCAAGTAGATTCCTTCGACCTACACGAAGTTGGTATGCAAAGGTGATTTCTTTAGAGAGAACAAGTCCCAAAAAGTAGTTTAATATTCGAGCAAATTCACTTGGGTACAATTAAATTACCTCATTGGGAAAGTGAATTTTAACTTGAGGCTTGGGAGTCCCCCTTCATCCTGTGAGTTTAAGCTTAAGATGCTTTCATGCAGCACTCGTCAGTTGTGTAGGTTGGCTATTTGAATATACACACAAAGTTTCCAGAGGTTTTATTTCAAACATTTTATGGACTTTTCTCATCTCGAAACTCGGGTCGATAGTTATCTTCTGCTAGTTGGATTGGATGCACGATACACATATGTATGCGTTGAGTATCTTGAGCTGTAGATAAGCTAAGCTATAACCTCCTTAGGTAGTTACTCACATGCTTATCAGTCATATATATTTATTATGCGTGTGAGGAGGGCACGAGAAGTGTAACATCAAGTCGAGACATCATGCAGACCTTTGGGATGACGCAACTGAAAAGTATTAGTTTCGAGGGGCGAAATGCCAATCAAGTCTGGGTTGTTAATCAAATACTTTCATTAGTAAGGATGCAAGCGGACTGGTACCGACAACGAAGCTCCTTACTCCTACATAACTAACTATTGCATAAAGTATTCACTGGCTCAGTGCACAAGCTAGAAGACTGTAAAAGTATAAAATGTATCTAGAATCTAGAGGGGCTCCTCTTCTAGCTCCTTTGCTGCTGCTGCTACACGTGCATCGATCTGCTCAGCTCCTTTTTCCTGCTTTCAAAATGTTATGTCGCTACACTTCTAACTTCCAGATATTTCAGAGTTATAGTTACGCTCTACACCAACCCATATTTAAGGCTCTATGAGCTTCAAAACATGAAAAACTTTTTCCATCAGTCTATAACTGCTTTCGCGTCTGCTATCTACTACAACTGATATTATTACTATACTCACTTCTTTCATACAAAATTCTTTATAGTTCTCCTACTTTCTACACTCTAGGTAACTGCCTATCTTTCTCAAAACGGTTTGTGCTTTAAGAACAGAATTGAGTTCCAAGTTCCAACTAAATCGTTCCTAACAAGAAAGTATAGGTGCCTTGAGGTAAATGGGCTCCTCGACTTTGACGCCAAATGAAATACTGCAATATGCGGATATGAATGAATTAGACGTGCTTTGGTAAGGGATCATTTTCTCAAGAACAATAAACGTAGAGTATAATAAGCAGGTTTTAGTCTATACAATTGCACTGAGGAATTAGAAGATGGACTTAGTTATTGTGTCAGAAACGCTTCCATTATTTATTGTGCTTTATAAAGTTTGTATTATTGGAGAACACCTAAGAATCTCTAGAATCCTAGATGTCCTTATTCTACCTTATTCTTGAGACTCATGTAGCTTTCGCTAGACAGAGCGATCAGAGGAGTGGACGACTTAATACATCTCTCCGTATGATGCATCTTACAAGCTGCACAGATTCTTCAACATGCAAATGAGAAATGTAAATGTCTATCGGCATATGTTTAGGACTACTGTGTGTGTCTAAACAGTTGAGCTTTGAGATTGCATCTTCAGTATTCGGATTTTCCAAGTCATCCTTTTCTCATACGAGCAACACAATAACTCAAGGGAGGATTTATAGACTAAAAATATTAGCGAGCGTTTGGTGGAACATCTCTCTCGCTCTCTCGTGTAGAAGTTGATATTTTCATAAACAGATTAAAAAAGGAGGAATAGGCTGTGCTGAACACATAGGAGTTTTTTCTGCCCATAACTTTGTATGTATACAATTCATCATTGCTGTCGTTTGAAAAGGATCAAAACTTCCGAAGAGTTAAAAGGAAGTTTAAAAAGATGTGTAGTCGGGACGGAAGGATAATGAGAGGCACAACATTCATGAACGAAATCGGGAATATCGGGCGAAGAATTGGATGGCTGTGTGACTACCATTTCGTGAGAGACTTGTGCTTCCTAATCCAATACATCCATTGGGATGAAAAACTGTCTTCTCGGTTTAAAATCTCTGCGTTCTTTCCTCCACTGTGCATTTAAAGTGTGAAGAACGAGACGGCCTGCCTCGATTTTTATGCCAAATACGCTTCTTTGCGTACTTTCCGCTGTGTCACATCCATACAGCACATCCTTGTGCTTTAATGTGTTTGCTCATCTTCGTAATCAGCCGTTTCATAGATAAAGGATGTTCCAATCTTCCAATGGTTTGAGGTGTGTTTTAGCTGTTGTATATCTTTCTTGGGTACTTGTTATATTGTTTCTGTATCTGATGAGATTCCCGTCCTGGTTTAAGTTGAACTCAGAAACGGTTGTGTGCTACGATGGCTATGATGATATGGTACTGGTAGGATTGGTTCTTGCCTTAAGTTAGTAAGTAATAAGTCAGGAAATCCGCTTGTGAAGATTGAAAAAACAAACGCGACACTTCTTTGGCAAAGACAAAGTGTGGAGGACGCAGAGTACACGTAAAGGGTATGGATGAAGAAAGGGACTGCTTGTGACATAACACGATTGCTTCATGTAATATTAAATAAGCCTTTCTTCCCGTATTGTCTGTTTACTTTGGCCGTGCCCAAAAGTAATGCACACGATGATGCTATAATTCCACCACGCAAACTTTTTCTTAAAACAAAGTATTGTACAAAAGTTGTACAGCTATTTGGCTCTTCACACAAAAGAGAAAGAAAGCAGGCTGGGTTCGTAATGGTGGCATAAAATTTTGATGCATACGCATAAAATGCAATGTGAGAGTTTTCAGAGAAATGTTTTAAATGACCCTCATTAGTAATTTAAATTAGAAATACGAAAGAACGCGAGACAAGTCATTCATTACGAATTGTAATTTCCTTC
>JAQGAC010001462.1:0-13780 GCA_034696585.1 Isotomurus maculatus | reverse complement strand
AAAAAACACAGGTTTTTGCGATGTACTGTGTTTAAATATACTCCGTAAAATTTAACCATTTTATCATTAAACCTGTCCCAGAACGGGCTTCGATTGAAAGCGAATTCCTCACCCATTTCGGCCATCTACTGATAACGACAACTCAAAATTAGTGCAGCGTCAGTCAACAGCACCTGAAAACTCCAATTATCTCCAAGTTCACCTCATTTTCGATCCAAAGTTATTTGTTGCGAAAAAATTCCGACTTAGGACTTTAGGATAGTAAATTTGAGTGCATCTCGTATCTACAAGTTCCTGCTATTACAAGCCCACATTGTAGACATTTTGCCCTATATTACCAGAGATTTGCAAACTCATTGAGTGGTGTCGTCAACCTGCTTGCGAGTGTCTTGCTTAATTTTCACCACCAAAGAAACTATTCCCCATTCAAAAAGAGTATAACTGGCGTGTGGAATTCCCAACGAAGATTTACGATAACGAAATTGCGGTTTTCTACATGATCAAATGTCGAACTTGACTGTCAATAACACAGGAAGCAATTTAGAGCTTTCAAACCAAACGGACGCTCAATAATTAATATCTAATATGATAAATTTCTTTTTAAGTTCTTTATTTACCTTCAGTTTTACTGTTACAAAAACATGGTTTTTAATCGACATAAAGGGTGAAGCCACAGCTTTTCGTGATCAATTGGAATCAAAATTGGAACCACGACGTCAAAGATTTCGTACGGGTTGGCCATTGCAGGAAGGAATGGAAGGATTGCAAATAAGCAATTTAAACGAGTACATCAAACCATTTGGACACTGTTTACTGAATATTCAGAACTACCAAGGCATCAATTTAAACGAATGGGATTATCCGTTGTTCATAACAAGGTTCGATTACGCAATATCAGACACATGTCCAGACAAAAAAGCAGTTGAGATCAGTCGAAGTTACCACGAATTTTTTTACGGAAAAGTTCCAAATTTGACAATACTGAACTGTAACTATACAAGACATCCCCACAAAGATTATACGCGCTTGGTTGGAAAGCTAGGGTGGAAATGTCGTGTGCAGTTTGACTTATTTCCTCCTGAGTTGGAAGACGGTGTACACTTCTTTGTTTATAGAAGAAACGCTTCAAAATTGAGATTTTTTGAAACTGAGTCAGATAAAGACGCTTCATTGAGAACAGGTAAAAAAAAAAACAGTCCCAATTTTCGTTGCTTTGATCTGTGTCCTCGTTCTCACGTTATCCGTCCAAAATTGTCGGTTTAAGATATTTTCGAATATTAACCTTTCTAAACGCAGGGGCATTTGAAAAATAATAGCAGCTGTACAAAAGAAAACATCGTTTGCGATAGGTTTACCGTAGTGCACGTTCAATTCGTACCGTAAACAAAGAACAGTTATTAGTTTTGAATGTTTTTAGAAAACTAACTGTTTCATACTATTCCGCGATGCATGAATCTGTCTTGGTGTCAATATACCCCAAATTACGCAGAATTAACGAAATGTTAGAAGCATCGAATAATCTCATTCCGTTACGAGACGTGTGAGCTGCTTGTTTGACAAATAGTGCGAAATTCCCCCTGCAAGACTGAATCCTATATCTCAGGCTTTAGGTCGATCCCAAATTTTGATAGGCAAAATAAATATTTTGTCCCAACATTTTCAAACATTTTGATCTTAATAGTACAACGTCTCGGTGTCAATGTGTCCCGAACAAAATTATCACTGTTTCTTAGAAACACACTTAATCTCGGTTTCTAAGGCTTATATTAAGTCGTGTAGATGAATTCGTAACCCAACTGATCCAGAATAGTAAGTTCATGTTTCAACAAGTAAACCCCGTGATTTTGACCAGAACATATCAGCTATCTTGTTCAAAACATATCTGCGAAATCCTCTTCGCCGCACTTGCTTGCATGCATGCTTTAGCTTGATTAGTTTATGAGTTACACCCAACCTCTGAGATTTCTAAGGGGCACAAGCAAATTGCTTTCTAAACCGGCTTGTCAAAATTCAAAGCTTTAGCTAGATTAGTTTCTGAGTTACACGCGACACATTTCCGACCTACATACGTCCGAAACGAAGGCCATAGGCCCAATTACCAGGGCTAAAAAGTGTCCAGAGAAAGTTTTCGACACCCGCTGATGAGTAGTGTTGGGGTCCATATGACCTGGACACCCCCGAAGTCAACAGATTGGCCAGCCGGTTTGCCGCCAGATTCCACTTTCCCCGCCTTAAGTGCAGTGTTGTTAGCTTATTAGTCTGTCTTTCGAAGAAATATATGATCCAAACATGTATAATAAATTATGACTCCAAAGTATAAAAGAGTATTTTTACACAGGTTGGACTTCATCAACAGACCCAACACAATACTACATTTTGGTTCATCCTAGCAACGCAACAATCGACATGAGACAGCTTTGGAACGACAAGATTTCGAACGAGTTCGATCGCAATAACAGACTAAGCATAATGCTGTTTCATTTTAAGACACACAATTTGGACCAAGTCAAGCCAAATCAGCTTGCACCACGTGAAATAAGAATTTTGCAAATATATTTTGTGTACCCGTTTTGTCATAGATCAAACGGGGAAGTATTAATACCCCTCATAATAAGCAAACTACATGCTCAAGTACGGCACTTACTGGAATTTGAAAATTACATGCCTCTTTACATTCATACTTTGTTGGCGCCAAATTCTACGTTTTTCCGTGACAAATTTTCGTTGAGAAAGCTCATTTCTCAAGAGAAATCGGTGGCAATTGACAGAGGTTTGGCGGAGTTTATTTTCACTAATACTTCATTCAATATTGGATCTACTATCGGATATAAGCCATTAAGGTGTCCGAACATACGAATATCTTTTTTTTCAACGATTCAGTAATTAACTTCCCAAGCACCTCTAAATACAAAACCTGTGCCTTTCCAGAAATTTATATTAATATGACTTTTTCTTATTTAGAATATATAGGTCTTGAAACGTCGACCGATACGTACACATTCCTTAGTTGCGGAAAAAATATGAATACCAGTGTTTCCTTCGCGGGACTTTTTTCCGCTTTCGACTTTATTTCGTGGATTCTGATAGCAGTAGTATTAGTCCTTTGGCCAATCTGTCTTACGTGCATCGAAAACAAATTCAAATTTTCTGCTATAATGCAAGACTCTGCAACTCTACTTTTTGGCTGGTCTATGATGATGGAACAGTCATATTTAAGATCGACCAGTGGAATAGCCAGAAATTGCTACTGTGGCTTCGCTTTGTTAGCTATGATCGTAATAACAAACTCCTATAAAGGTGATAACATAGAAACGCTCTCAAAGTCGTTTGAAATTGTTCCATTTACTAATTTTGATCAATTAGTGAACAACGGCTACACTATATATACCCCCACTTTTTACATACTTGGCTTTGCAATGAATGAATTTCCAGACGATATAAAATTCACAGCAAACGGGCTTTATGAAAAACGAATAATGGAGCTGTCTCCGTTTATTCGTGAACATCGTTTTGCAGAGGAAATAGCGGTTAATTTAAACAATGTGACTTTTTGTGATGTTGTTGACACTTGCGATGACGTTGCAATCACAGGATATAGGAATAGGTTATTGCGTTGCATGGTTAAGAAATTGCGTCACAATCACCCCAGAAACAAAGTTTTTGTTGGTTCGGAAATTATCGGTGCAGAATCACGGGGGTGGACGTTATACCGGATGCTTAACCCACGGTTTACTGCAAACAAGTTGAGGCTTGTGGAATCTGGAATCTACAATGAGCTGGTAAATATTTCTCACAAAACCACTGAACGTTTTCCCAACACGCCAACTGCTCTGTCAATGAATGGAAATATCATTACCCAGTTTATTTGTTTGTCTATTGGGCTCATGTTAGCAACGATTGCGTTTCTAATTGAAATATTACCCTTGGTAAAGTGTTTTATTCAGAATATTTCATTTCAGGTTTTAAGTCTCACACTTATATTTATGTCAAAGTGTAGAAAAAAGCCAAACATTTTTGGTCGTATTGTGTTCTCGAAACGTCAAAAAGAGGTATTTAGGAGGGTTTTCACGCTAAGAATTTTCAACCGAATAGTTTATCATCCGTCAAATTAGAACGAGTGTTTCACATCGAAAGTTGCGCTTACTATTTTTTACAGGTCCAAGGTGGCATATATTCCGAGGTCTTGAGTTGTTTCGACTGATTTTGGTGACCATCAAATCAACTGACACGTGTTAATTTAATAATACCATGGAATGTACGAAATTTAGCCTGGTCATGTTATGATTTATTTTTCCTGTCAACATATCTATGCAATAAACTCCGTATATATTGTTTGTTGTTTGGCGCTGACTTCGACGCAACCCATCTAGACGTTTCAAATAAGTAAAATACATTTTTTTATTTAATTGATTGTCCAGTCACAGCTGACTCATGCTATATTTTCGTCTAATTTACACTACTTCATATAACAAAACTCAAATTTTGTAACCTATTCGAAGCATACTAAATACATCAATTAAAATCTTCACGTACAAAAATCCTTGCAGCATAAAAGTTCTCCAAGTAACAGGTTGGTTGGTTGTTTCGATGAAACATTCAAAGTATTTAGTATTGGTTGGAAATTTAATTTATGAGAATTGACTATAATAATGGTAACCATTTTTCCCCATACGCTTTTTGTTGTTATTAGTTAATCAAAAATACTTGCGCATGTAGATAATTTATTTTTTTATATTTTAAAATGCCATCAAATAAATGAATAACATGATGAATATTTTTTTCAAGTTTATTCTGACACGAAAAAAGAAAATACAGCAAACAAAGCAAATGGTTTAATTTTTAAAAGCTATCACACTCACACGGTTAATATTTAATAAGCACGGTATGAAGCTTTTACGATAATTCATTCGGAAATGGAAATATTGGATGATTCCATCCAACGAATAGTATTTGCATGTTAACTGTAAGTTTTCACCAAGCCTAACATATTTATGACATTTTCATCGGAGTAGCAACGAATTGTGTAACGTAGAATTATGATACACATGATAGGAAACTATGTCACACGCCTAATAATTTGGAAAGATTGGATTTCCCTCGAAATTTTCATGCGCAATTATGTTACAGGTGTGTTAATCTATGCTTCCATTTCATACTCAACGAATAACAATTAACAAAACCGTTGAGCATATTAATTTTTGAGCAGCGACTTCTTTTCATTGGTAACTTTTAATCAAGTTAATTGAGTTTTGCAAGGAGTGTGAGAAGTTGAGGAAAACAAAAACGATACAAGCAAAATTTATTTATTTATTAATTTATTTTAGTGAAACTTTATTTTCATGACAAATGCTGCAGGAAGATTTTCATAAAACAGTGGAAAATGTTTCTCTGGAATGGGATAAAACGTGTTTTTGCTAAGGCTGGAAGTTTCAACGTGTCCAGCTGCAGACGGTCTAGTTGGCCTTTTCTTTGCTACGGACGATTTGAGTGTGAAAAATTGGTGGTGGATAGTTTCATGTTTGAATTGAGCTTTATTTGACACACACCAAAGTGGCTGGAGGCTCAAACGGCCTCAAACTCACTTTCAGCGTCTTCGGCATTTTAAACAACGCAACGCGGCAGATTTCAAAGACAAGAGATTTATTACAGAAAACCAGTTTATTAATTTGTATCGCGACGAAGCTGAGAGCGTCAGCTGCAGTTCAAACCACTTTGAGGCCCTTCATTCCCCCACAGTCCACCGTCCTGCACTCCGGCGACTTCAGTTTCTTCTGGAAGTTATCGATCTTCAGGAGGACGGGACCCACGACCACGCTCCGTCAAACGTCCTCCTCCAGCGCAGCTACAAACTTCACCGCGTCGAACTTCCTCTCCATGCGTCGATCGCGAACGAACTCGGCTCTCTTTCATTTCAGGTCGACGCTGCCTTTGTGGATGGCGAAGTGGAAAAATTCGTGGGCGACGCGGAACATTCCCATCTCACGGAAAGCCATCACGAGGCACTCGACGCCCTTCGGCACTTTCAGACGGGCAGCGGGCAGTTTCCAGAACTCCAGCGCCCGCCCGTAACTCGAGGGAAATCTCGGAACGTCGTCTCTGAAGAAGAGGAGCCGAGACGAAGTTTCCGAACTCCAGCGCCTTGCCGTACCACTCCAGCGCCTGCAACAATGAAAGGAAATCTGCAGTATCAGAAATCTAACAGCCAGTTACCTTTAATTTGTCGACGCTGACTCCTTCGACAGCACCGAAGTCGAAAGCCATTCCAACGAAACGGCAGCTCTCCGCTACGCCCAGGTTCCGCATGATTTCGCCAGATCCGGCGACGTATTCTTTGATTGGGTCCTGCGCGGATGCCTGCAGAAACAGCGCATGCGCTTTGGCAGAGTCGGTAGGGAAGCCTGCGACGTCTTTGCTGTTCATCATTCCCAAGTTGAAGAGACGCAAGGCGTCGCCCATCTCTGCGGCCTTCGAGAAGAACTCCGCCGCTTTGTTGAAGTCGACGGGGAAGCCGTCACTGCCGCACAACTCAGCGCCCGGCCACGTGAGGACGAACGCCGACTTTGGTTCCCACAAGTCCACCTTCTCTCCTTCGAGGTCAACCGGGTCACAGGGCTCCGCAATGCTCACATATTGCATATATCGGAAGTTTTCACCATCAGCTTACAGTAGTCGAAAGCGACGACTGTCGAGTTCGACGAGTCTCCACGACGAATGGCGATGTTCAGGTTCAGAGCAGCTTTGTCGAACTTCTTCAGCTTCCCGTAGGCCTTCCCGAGTCGCGCGTAACCTCGGAACCACTTCGGTCGAAGGGTCACACAACTTTTTGCGTAGTCCTTTGCGGCTTTCCACTCGTTGAGTTCCAATTTGGCGGCTGCGCGGTTGGAGAAGAGAAGTCCCAGCGACTCAGGAGGAACGTCTTCGAGGAGAATTCCCTTCGAATATTCTTCTGCAGCCTCCACGAATTTCTTCTTCCGGAACAACTCGTTTCCAGCGGATCGGAATCAAGATGATTGGGAGGCGCCAAAGTTGTCACTCGTCTTCGTTTCGGTTTCCTTGGGTTTCGTCAGAAGGTCAGAGTCCATTCCCATCGAAGTGAGAATCGCGGAACTGGCCTCCCGCAGATTTCTGAAAGACTTCTTCAACGCGCAGTTGAGTGAATGTCGCCAACTCGTTCTGCTTCAGTTTCAGCAACTTGAAGTTGTGGGGGGTCATTCCGATGATTCTGACCGTTGCGAAGAGTTGGAGGAGTTCATCTGGAGTCACGTGGGCGAGGAGACTTGCGATGACGTCCAAAAGAAGAGGGACGTCCCACAGGTCACAATTTCCACTCTCCAGTCTCTATTTTCGGACTCTTTTCGTGAGAGTTGAAGACACAGCTGCAGTTTCGACGACTTTGCTCCCACAGGCCTTTCCGTCGACCCATGGCGACTTCGTCAGACACTCCCAAAGTTGTCGAAACACTTGGCGAAGGAACTCAGGCGCAGCTTCCGTGAAGACGAAATGGAGCTTCTCGTAGTTCCCAGACTCGTTCCATTTAGTGGGAGTAGTGACGGTCGAAAGTCGACTTGCAGCAAACATGGCGATAAATCTGCAAATAGACACGCAATAAAGAGAAGAGAATGAAGATTGAGAGATGAAGAAGAAGAGCGTTGCTGACGAAGTTTCAGGAACAGAATTGACGTCGACGAAATGCAAAACTTCGACAAAATTGTTTTAGTTTGAATTCGCAATGAGAAGGGAGGAAAGGTTTGAGGGAATGGAGCAAAGAGCGAGTGGAGGCGGCTGAGGAATGTTCAGGAACAAAGGAACGTTTGTCCGTGGATGACGTCACTGTTATTGAGGGTGTGTGCAGGGTGGCCCAAACTTCGGCGACGGGAGTGCGGGGAGATGCGGAGGAAGGAACGAGAGAGTTGGGACTCCCTGCACAGCCAACCGCCGCCACCTCCGCACTCACTCGGCGCCCGACTCCTTCCGACGACACCAAACGATTTCCTGTCCTGCCTGCCTTCTTTATTCTTCCTTTTCCTTCAGACCGAAACAGTGCGAATTTATTTATTCTCCTCAAACTGTCGACGCTTGCTGTGTGCTGTCGCCATGTCGTGTGCAAGTCGACCTTCCGTCGTCACTCCTCCGCCTCTGGGGGAGGAGACAGTCGACAAACTAAACTTCGAGAAGTTCCACTTTGTCTACTGGGAAGCTGCGCCTGAGTTCCTTCGCAAAGTGTTTCGACAACTTTGGGAGTGTGTGACAAAGTCGCCGTGGGTCGACGGAAGAGCCAGTGGCATGAAACTCGTCGACATGAGTCCTTTAGTTATCTGGAAGAAATGTCGAAAAGAGAGTGTCGAGAGTGGAAAGAGCTGTTTGTGGGATCTCCCTCTTCTTTTGCATATCATCGAAAGTCTCCGCCCACAAGTGACCCCAGATGACCTCCTCCGTTTGTTCCCGTCGATCAGAATCATCGCAATCACTCCGAACAACTTTGCGTTCTTGAAGTCGACAAGGAAGGAGTTGGCGACTAATGCGCAGATGAGTGTCGACGACGTCACCTTCAAAATTCTCTGGGAGAAAACTTCCACCATTCTCACCTCAATGGGAATGAACGCCGACCTTCTCCAACAACCCAGAGAAACTGAAACGAAGACGTCTGAGAAGGAGAATGTCCCCACCGAATCCTCCCGAAAGGCCGAAGAGTTCCGATCCGCTGGAAACGAGTTGTTCCGGAAGAAGAAGTTCGCGGAGGCTGCGGCGGAGTTCTCGGCGGGAATTCTCCTCGCAGACGTTCCTCCTGAGTTGCTGGGACTTCTCTTCTCAAACCGCGCAGCCGCCAAATTGTAACTCGGAGAGTGGAAAGCCGCGAAGGACGACGCCAAAAGTTGTGTGACCCTTCGACCGACGTGGTTCCGCGGTTACACGAGACTCGGGAAGGCCTACGGGATGCTGAAGAAGTTCGACAAAGCTGCAGTGAATTTTGGCGTCGCCATTCGCCACGGAGATTCGTCGAAGTCGACAGTCGACGCTTTAACCCTCTTGGCGATGAAGAATTTGAAAATATCGGATGCGCAGAGAGTTGAGAAGCTGCGTTTGGAAGGCGCTGAGTTTCAGCTGGTGTCCACGTGGCCTGGCCTCGAACTCTGTTCCCTTGGCCTTCGCTATTTGTACGGGAGGGACGGCTTCTCCGTGGACTTCCAAAAGGCGGCGTCGTTCTTCTCGAAGGCCGCAGAGTTGGGCGACGCCTTTGGTCTCCACAACCTGGGAACGATGTACTCCGCAGGCATCGCGGGATTCCCTACCGACTACGCCAAAGGCTTCCGCCTTCTTCTGCGCGCAGCCACTCAGGAGCCAATCAAACAATTCGTCGCGGGATCGGGCGAGTTTCTGCGCAACCCGGGCGTAGCGGAGAGTTGCCACGCTGTGGGGGTTGCGTATCACGTGGGAGGTGTCCCTGGAGTTCCCGCCCACCTCGCAAAGGTAAATGACTCCACTCTGAGGATATCCAATGACCACTGACCTTAACTAACGATTGTGACCTCGCAGGCATTCGAGTGGTACGGAAAGGCGTTGGAGTTGGGACATTCCTCCTCTGCTTGCTCCATTGCAAACTTGTATCTCCGTCAACACGCACCTGGGAGCTGCGCCACTGCGGCGGAGTATTGGAAACTGGGGGCACTTTTGGGAGATTTGGAGTCCATCGAGTCCCTCGCCAACGTTTCCCTGCAGAAGGCAAAGTTCCGCGTGGCCCAGGAATACTTCCACTGCGCCATTCTCAAGGGGAGCGTCGAATTTGAAGGACGGAGAGCCGAGTTTGTTCGCGACAAACGGGTGGAGGCGAAGTTCGACGTGGCAAAGTTTGGAGCTGCGCTGGAGGAGGAAGTGCGACGGAGTGTCGTCGTGGGGCCCATTTTCCAGAAGATTGAAGACTTCGACAAGAAAGTGAAGTCGGCGGGATGCGAAGTGAAGCGCTGAACTCCCGAATTGATTAATTAATTAATTAATTAATTAATTAATTTTTGTCGGTCTCAGTGAACAATATAAAAGGCGGGTTGCGTTACCCCGAATTTTTTTGTTTGCTTTATCGTTTTCGACATTTGTGAGCGCTCATCGTTCATCCCTGAGAACTTTGCCAGTCTCCTTCCGAGACTTGTCGAAAGTCTAATCATCCACAGCACTGTGTGTCGTGTGCGCCAACAGATTCCTCTTGAGTGGTGGTCAGCGTGTCGAAATTCTTCGTGGTCGAAATTCTTCCCCCTGACTTCACAAACCGCCTGACGACCTTGGGGCGTCGAGTGAGTCTCGTTAATTCTGCTTAGGAAGTCCCACTTGGACGACTTTTTACTAAACTTCATTCGTTCGACGTTGGTTCAGGGAAATAAAGCGACAGGAATGATGACGACAACACAACTTTTAGTTTATTGGCATTTACACGGCAATCGATTGAGTTGCAGAATTCGAGTGGAAGTCCCTCAGCACCTGCAGCCTCCGCACGAATGGACTTTCTTGAAGAACGCCTCCATCTTCTTGAAGACGGCGCCCACGACGACACTCCGTCGCACTTGTTCCTCCAACGCAGCTCCAAACTTCTCCGCGTCGAACTTCCTCTCCACGCGTCGGTCGCGAAGGAACAAGTCTCTCCTTCCTTCGAATTCGACGCTCCCCTTGAGAAAGGCGCAGTGGAAGAATTCCTGGGCCACACGCAGCTTTCCCTTCTGCAGGAAAACGTTGGCGAGAGCCTCGACGGACTTCAAATTTCCCAAAAGTGCCACGAGTTTCCGATACTCCGACGTCATCACGCGGCTCGACGGAAACACGAGGACGTCGAAAATCGACGCAATGCGATAGGCTGCGCGGCCTTCAAGGGAATCTCCGAACTCCAACGCCTTTCCGTACCACTCGAGTGCCTAAAAGGTCAAAGGTCACACTCATTAAGGAAGGTCAGAGGTCACTGAATATCCTCAAAGTGAAGTCATTCACAAACGTTTTTGAGGTCAACGCCAACGCCTTCGAGACTTCCGTGGTGGTACACAAATCCAACGCTGTAGCAGCTTTCTGCCATACCAAAGTTCCTTTCGAATTCGCCGGATCCTTCGCGGGTTTCTCTGATTGGCTCCTGCGCGGCTGCACGCAGGAAAAAGTCGACGCCTTTTGCGAAGTCGCTGGGGAATCCGTCGAACTCTCCAGTGTGCATCTTTCCGAGGTGCCACAGCCCAGAGGCCTCGTCCATCGCTGCGGCCTTCAAGAAGAACTACACCGCTTTGTGGTTGTCCACTCCGAGTCCGTCCCGCCCGTCCAAAAAGCGCTGCCCCATTTCCACAAGCTGAAGGCCAGGCCGCGTCTTCAGCAATTTGCACTTGTCCCTTGTGACCTTGTTGAAGTTCGACTTGAGTTTCTGAAAGTCTCTGAGATTCGGATGCTTGGCTTTCCCGCCTTTTCCTATGCTCAAATTATTCATCGTCAAGCTGCAGAAGTTGAAAGCGTCGACTGTCGACTTCGACGAATCTCCGTGACGAATGGCGATACCCCGTTTCACTGCAGCTTTGTCGAACACGCCTCCACGACGCCAATGTTATCGTCGAATTCGCCCGATCCTGCGACGAATTTTTTGAGGTGTTCCAGGTTGGCTGCACGCAGGACCAGGTCGAAAGCTTTCGAGTCGTCTTTTGGGAATCCATCGAATCCCGAAGGTTTAGAGCTGCTTTGTCCAATTTGTTCAGCTTCACGTAGGTTTTTTCAAGGCGCGCGTAAACTCGGAACCAAGTCGGTCGAAGGGTCACAAAACTTTTGGCGTCTTCCTTCGCGGCGTTCAACTCTTTGAGTTCCAATTTGGCGGCTGTGCGGTTTGAGAAGAGAAGTCCCAGCGACTCAGGAGGAACGTCTACGAGGAGAATTCCCGCCGAGAACTCCGCGAACTTCTTCTTCTGGAACAACTCGTTTCCAGCGGATCGGAACTCTTCGGCCTATCGGGAGGATTCGGTGGGGACGCCTTTCTCATTCGCCATCGTTTCATTTGCTTCCCGTTGGTCGAGGTGGTCGGAGTTCATTCCCATTGAGGTAAGAATGGTGGAAGTTTCCTCTCAGAGAGTTTTGAAGGTTAAGTCGTCGACGCTCATCGGCGCAGCAGTCGCCAACTCCTTCCTCGTCATCTTTAAGAACGCAAAGTTGTTCGGAGTAATTGCGATAATTCTGTTCGATGGAAACAAATGTCCGAGGTCATCTGGGTCGCTTGGAGGCGAAGACTTTCGAAGATGTCCGAAAGGAGGAGGAGATCCCACAAACATCATTTTCCCCTCTGGACTTTTTTTTTGCCACTTCTTCCAGATAACTGAAGCACTAATGTCGACGCGTTTGGTGCCACTGGCTCCTCCGTCGACCCACGGCGACTTGGTCAGACGCTCCCAAAGTTTGCGAAACACATGGCGAAGGAACTAAGGCGCTGATTCTCAGTAGACAAGGGTGGAGTTTGTCGAAGTTCAGTTTGTCGACTGCTTCTCCCCCAGTGTGAGTGGAGTGACGGCGGAAGGTCAACTTGCGCACGACATGGCGACAGAACACAAAAAGGGTCGACTTATTCTTCGCACGGAATGAGGAGGGAGAAAAAAGGAGGCCGGCAGGAAAACAGTTGGTGGTGAGTCGTCGGCAATTCACTTGTGTGTAGCTTGTTCTGCAGGTGAAGCTGACGAATGCAAAGTGGACATCATTAAGGATTTTCACTCCTTAATGACAACCATTAATATATTATTGCCAAAGAGTTGCCAAGTCCTTCTATCAACTTCTATCAATTTCCCTGTCAATTATGAATCTGTACCTCGCAAACACACTTCAGCCTCATCAACAACCGAAAGCATTCGCAGGAAGACGCAAGTGTATATTCGCTTAACGAAGTCCGTCTGAGATTGCCGGATCTGCTAAAGCGACAAGAATCGGCAAATAGCACGCTTCGTTCTCTTTTCAGAGATGGCAGAGACAATAATAAGCACCTGAGTTGATGAAACGAGTTTCGTTGTAAAGTATCGGTTCACGACTCAGGACAAAAAGATTAAAACAGTATAAAGTTGTTCAGTATGCTATATACTTGCGATATCATGTTGAAAAACACACGGATAGCCGTTAAGTTACACAAACCTGTATTCCTGTTATGTTGTGACTCAGACTGATACAAACTTGGCTCTAATCTGCTTGATTGGCCCCGTATAAATTATTAAGTGTCACTCAACAAATGAAATCTAAAAACGTGCGTCAATTGAGGATTCACATAATGATAAAGAAAGTCCCAATCCCAACTCAAACACAATATCGTCGCTAATATGATTAGAATTGAATATATTATATTTCAGTGTTTTGAAAGCTGGTACACAGTCTACTAAAGTGAAAGAGGCAGGCTTTGCGGTGAAATATATTGCGTAAAATTTGACGGTTTTAACTCGATAACTGTCCCAGAAACGACTTTTTGTCAAACACTTCGGCAATCCATTATTAAAGAAACTTGTAAGAAAATTAGTGCTGCTTCAGTCTACAGAAACCGAAAACTCTAATTGCCCCCAGCTTCCCTTCATCCTTTCGATCGAAAGTTGTTGGTTCGAGGAATATTTGTGATAATGATTATGTTTCGTCTCCACATCCAGTATAGTTCCTCTAATTATGAACCCACATAAATGATTTTTTGAATTGGGTGGCCAGAGATTTGTGCACTCTGACGGAGTGGGGCATTTTATGTGCTTACGAGTGTCTTGCTTAATATTTTACCACAAATGAAACCATACTTAAGAAATATTTCACGTGCGTGTGT
>JAQGAC010001461.1:0-13784 GCA_034696585.1 Isotomurus maculatus | reverse complement strand
ATTTTAGATTGAAGCGTAGGTGTGGTACGAGTAGTGAGAGGTACGTAATTATATCAGACTTAAAGGCTGTCTAAAGTTTGACTCGTCGGGCCAGCGCGATAATTCTCTCAGTCAACAATTTAATATTAGGTCATCTTCTTCCATTTCTACTCCCTCTCTTAAATTCTTACTAACACTTCTGTTCTGTAGTCATGATCATACTATTGATATTCATTGAAAGAGCCTTTCGAAACCTCTCAGGAATGGTTACCAGTTGGCTTTTCGTTGAAGTATCACATATACTAACTTAGATTGAAGTGTGAAGGGCTTAAGGAGATCCAAGCAGCCGGCGTTTTAGTGCGAAGTAAGCTTCAAGACGAGTAAGACCGTATTCCTGTTATTACAACATAATATATTTCTTAGACAGATTGAATTCACCTGTTATTTTTTTGGTTTATTATTGTTCTGTTCATGCTTCATTACCCAGTAGCCAAATGGAATTTTGGAAACTTGTGCGTTAACAATGGCCCACAGGCTCCAGAAGAAATGAGATGCCAAGATAAAAACTTCGACTTCTTTGACGATGTGATGTTCATCGAAAAGTGGAGAAGCATTCAAGAAGTTTTCATCAACTTCCACGAAATTCAATTTATATTCTTGACGAAGTATTGTGATGTACTTCTGAATGAAGCGAGACTGTACAAAAACACAATAAAATTGGTAAGTGACATTGTTTTCATTTAAATAAATTGAAAATAAATGCTGTTTGTCGATACCATCTCGTCATTTGAAGGAAAGTCCTTCTGTGTGTATTTGAAGTTTGGATAGAGATCCACATTGTAATTGTAGCTCCACTCGCAGAAGTGATTTGCCAGATCAAAACCTCGGTAGTTGTAGGAGCAGTACTCAAAGTCTATGAGAACCAACTTATCCTCGGCAGTTTCGAATTCCGGCCGAATTAAGATGTTTCCTTCTTGCAGATCATTATGTGAAAACACTACTGGACTGTTAACCTTAGGCAGGTACGACCTGAAATCGAAAATTATAATCGACTGGCGTTATTTCCAATCCAAACTGCATGAAACTTTAAGCATTCTGAGTTTAGGTTTGACTCACTTAATCCAACTTAGTTCATCTTCCAGTTTAAACTCGATAAGTCTTTGAATGATATCTTTCTTTGGAGAGTCTTTAAGTGACGTTCTGTACAAGCTGTCTTGCACATTAGCCATCCATCTACCGCAAACATTTATAGAATTTGAAGGCTGAAGTTTTATTAATTGAAGTCAGAGTTGACGATAAAATTACCTGTCCATTGTCCCCCAAAGCCATGACGGTTCCTTACTGATAGGAATATTCAGTGCATGAATTTGAGCCATTTTTTGAGCAATCAAACAACTCAGTTCCGGATCACGCAGTTCCATCGTTAAAAGAGGTCGAGCCTGATAATTTTACCATTAAGCATATTGATAGTTAATTTTAGTTCCCAATGCCAATTCTCTCAGGTCATAAGCCATTAAATTATAATTATATTTGCTTCTGCTTTCTTACAGGAATGAACTCCTCCACCCTGCCACCAGGGAAGACCCCGTACAGCCGTGGTCCAAGTTTCCTTTCGGAGAGAAGAGTAAATATTACAGACTCTGTTATCAGCGACTCCAAAGCACCTTCTCCGTGAATCTATAAATCATCACCATATGACCTTTCAATGTTTTTGCTCCTATAGAAGCTGATAGATTTCTTCTTCTTATCATAGCATAATCATCACCTGGCCATAGAACCGAAGTAGCACTTGAGTCGGCTCAGTGTACATTGGCGATAAATCCTGGGGCAGTGAACAGTGATACAAATAATTGCTCAGTCCACCACTGAAAATCAACAACAGTAAAATATGAGTAAATTGCAAAATCCAAGGACACTAGATTTACATTAGGAGATTCATTCAGTTCCTCAGTTCTTGGGACTGAGAACTTGAGATTGCACCTTCATACTTATAACTTACGAATAGAACAAAACAACAGAACTTCATTAGTTCAAATATTTTTAAAGCTGACGCAGTATACACAGTCATTAACACTACAAGCATGTCGTTAAGAATTTTGGCTGCGTATGTGAGAAATGGAATGAATACACATAGTACAATAATAGCTTTAGTTTCTTAAGTCAAGATCATTAGAATATTGGATGAGAAAAACATACTAAACAACACTCAAGGCTGCCCTACAGAGAGAAGGGTTTCAAAGCGTAGTTGAAATTCATGTAAATAAAAGATTAAAGCGTCATCGGTACACACCCTCAACCGCAAAAAACTTGGAAAATGTTGCCAATGAGTGCCAGTCAAAACAGATATTTGCTAAAAATCCTTGAAATTTGTGTGTTTCGAGCGTCTGTCTGCTTAATTTCTTCGTTGTTTTTAGCATTTTTCTAACGCATATGTGGGATAAAGTAAACAGACGGGAGAAAGATATCAGCTTGGGAGAATACGTGACTTCTTAGGGGCTAAGAATAGTTCGGGATTTGCAAACGAACCATTCCATCAATAAACTTCAGTTTCAGACAATCACAAAAACAAGCATAAGCGTGGGCCCTGAAATATGATACCACCCATGGCATTCTAATGTCTTCCCAGGCAACTATGTGTCTTGTCTACCGCGTCTAATTATCCGAAGCAGAACTTAATGACATGCAGTATCATAGCGTTGCTGAAGTTATGGCCGTGGCACTAAGCTTGAATTTCTTCGAAGTAACCCTACACCCGCTGTCAAAGAAATCCACCGTCCAATCTTCAAACACAATTAGCCCCGCAAGTCAGCCAGCAAGTAGCTATAAATAAATAATACTTAACTTGTATTGTAAAGAATGTTGTGTTGTCGAAAATGACAAACCGTAGCCTTAGAACTTAATCAAAATATTCTTTCGAATCGAAACAACGAGATATTCCTGCTCCTGAGCATTCCTTCGTGAAACATACATTTAATGATTATCTTTGAATGATAATCGAAGCTGACTGAAGTAGCAGGGTTATCCTGTAATTGCGATCAATCTTTACGGCATGATTAAACTACCTAACACCACACTACACACAAATCTGCGCGTTTTCATGCGGGTTATAAATTGCGTGATCAACTCGGTATCTCGAGTGAGCAGCACCTGAATAGCAGTACTTAATTAGTTTAAGCATTATAGCCAATAAAATGCACAGAGTATACCTCAATAAGAGGGAGTCAGCATACCGTTAAACTCATGATTATTTGATTGATTGATGGCCCATTCATCCACACATAACTCTTATGTCTACAGTTGAGCTAGAGTTCGGAGATATTAGCTTATAGTTTTTATTGAAACTGATTCACACGTTTTAGAGTAAGAGGATGTGAACTTAAAGTGAGAATGCATTCACGCGTCAAATCTTAATTCCCCTACCAAATTTAGTGAGACATCAATCTTTCAGGATGAAAATTGATTGCATGTGAGCATGGAAGAAAGCTGCATGATGAATAATCAATTCTGATCAAAGAAGCTAGTCTTTCTTTTGTAGTCAGATATGCAGGAGATTCATTGGCGTGGCGAATCTGTTTTGGAAATGATTGAAAAAAGCCCAAGGGATTCCAAAACATTTCGACACATATTCGTGTGTAACAACAATTCAAAGGATATCATGAAAAATGAAATAATCCTGAAAGGATTGAAGGTCATGTTTTCTTTCCACAGTTCTGGTATCCATTGCATGTTGGACTCCCTTGTGTCATAAAATATGCAGCTGACCAGAATACATTCATAGATAAGCTACTGCAGTCCACAGTTTTGCGCAGTTTTCTGTACCACTTGGCCCAATCCAGCATTATAACCTAATTCGAAACATAACAGGAAGGATCCAAGGATCCAATCAGATTATCTATACAAGATCCGCTTAGCATACACGAATATGATTTTCCCTTTCATAACGATAATAATATTACGACGGCAGACTGCGAATTGAGAAATGGATACATTGGGAAACTTATTTTTACCCAATGCACAAGTGTAAAATGACGACGAGTTTCATGGATTCAGTTTTTAAAAATACTCTTACTCCACCGATTTACATGCAAAGTGTTTTAAGCGATTTGAAGAATGCTGGGAAAAGCTTTTATGAGCTAAATTATCTTCAGTACCAATGCACGTTATCTGATGAGGGGTAATCCCATATCTGTATACATAAGTGGGACTATTTAACACGTAGTAGAATTTTAAATCAAGAGAAAAGGCAGTCAATCCTTTAGTTGTCAGTCACAACATTTATGCATCAGACTACACAATATATATGTAAGTCATAATCAAGTAACAACGGTATTCGGCATTCGGCATTCGGTAATGCATAATGCTGTCAAGTCAATGTATGAAATAGTTTAACCATTATGCAGAGTGCTGTCACAATATCATTTCACAACTTCTGGAAACATGATACACGGTCATTAAGATAAATACTAGACAATTTAGCAATTCATTCCTATTATTAACAAGTGCAATAACTAATCAGTGCATTGGAGCTTGGAACGATAGATAATTATTTTCTAGGGAAGCCAGAAAATATGAGACATTATATGATGGAAGTCAAGAGCTTGCTGACTATATGGCTGTCTCATATGGTTCATTCGCTGCTATAAATATAAAATATGTTACTACTATCAGGTATGAGATATGCTTATGTGCGTTCGTCCTTACTGCCGTCATAGTTTTGAGTTTTGGAACCATTTGAGTTTTTAAAATCTTATCAGAGTTAAGAACACGTAATGATGCACAGACACGCTGCACACGAGTAACGAGCTTTCTGTCCCACATCCAAAGCCATAAAGCTGTGGAGAAAGATGTTGCACATGCCAACTCTAAAATAATTTCTTTCGGATGTGAGATTAACACAAGCCGTGTTACAAGATGCAAATGCCCGGATTAAGGAGTTGAATAAGAATATATACACACAGATATTCTTTCATTGCGGGAAATCATCCCTTCTCCATGCTTTTCTAAACCAAAAGTTTAAGTGGATCACATGCAGAAATATTAAGCTGACGTGTTCACCAACTTCGGGTGACTCACTCACAATAAACTCATCATAGTCATGCAACGATTGGTTTCAGGAAATGAAAATTAGAATGGAGACACACGAGGAGTTCCTGAACTTTGGGCCTCAGGAAATCGATTCGGCATTTGCAACATGCAAATAATCCGAAGAATCGACGAAACAACAAAAACATTTTGATTTTGGCGATGCGTCTAGCTTGTCTAGTGGGAACGGTGATCAATAAATACGATGTGACAATATTTACATGAGTGCCAAAATATGGGGAGGCATATCGGAGGTTCCAGTTCGTTCGATTGTGTTGGTAAATGCGGAGGAAGAAGTGTTGGACAGGATGTGGGCGATAATGATAAGAAATCACGTAATGGAAACTCACCTGATGCGCTTCACCACCAAGTCTCTTGCGTCAATATGTTTCCAAGCTCCGTGAAGGTAATCTTTGCAGATGGCAAAGGCCTTAGCTCTGAGTTCGGGGTTAAGGTCACTGTCCATAACTGAAGAGTGAATATCGATCCAGGCAATATTGGAGATTGGACGAGGTGCTTGCGAACTGTTAGCGTCGTCGGATGGACGACCAGGAGACGAGTTAAGGGGAGAGTTGCCGTTTGAATGACTGCAAAGTGGTTGAAGAGCTGCTGAGGTCGAGACAAAATACACTGGTGGGTGTTGATTGCACGGCTTGACTCTTGGTCGACTACTGCCTGCCTGGTTGTTTAACTCTGAAGCCAAGTGGTTGTTGACTGTAGTATTGTCTGGTGAAGAATGGCGATGAAAATTAGCAGAGACTTGATAATGAATGTGCTTTCGATAAGGTGTACTAGTGGATCCGCTGGTTCGAGTGATTCCTCGTAAAATCTTCAGTTTGTGCCGTGTGGATCTCATCTTAGTTTGCTTTCCAGGGGCTGGCAAATGTGTACCACGATCAGAGAGATACTTCTGCTGCTCCGGTTTACTGTGTATGAGACACGATAATTATATTTAGAGCTAACTAGTGACAACAGCAGGCACGCTCTGCAGTGGGCTGTTAGTCGTCTATCTTTACATCCTTCTCTCAGCGTGGACCAAACGGAGTTTCAATACAAATGCACTTTTGTCCTTTCTTGTGGTTCTGACTTTTGTCCAACTGAACCTCTTGCCTGGATGCTTGGGAAAGCCTTAAAACCTATTATACAGTAAGGATTAAGTCCCAAACTGACCCTAAAATACGCGTAGTGGACTTGATAACAAATAAAGTATTATCAAAGGTCTCAGGTTTCTACTGTTATTGATTATCTGGGGCAAAGGGCGAAACAGAACAATCAGGAAAATGATTCACACGACTTTTGCTAGAAGTTACTTTCTTTAATCTTATTCAGATTTATACAATTTTTTATATGCCACAAACACGAATGGTTTTTCTTTGGTCGAAGTAAAGTTCCTCTTGCTCACATAAGTCAAGAGTGGAGTCACTTTATCCTGTACAGTCCGATTTAACTGGATTATAGTTAAATACTTTCCAAATACTTTAATCCGTTATATTCGGTAAGGACGAATTCTGGAAAGGCTGTGTATTTCAAAGACCGCACAAGACCGAATGACGGAAATACGCAGGAGTTGATGATTCTTACAAACCCGGACCGAAAAATTACTCTAGGAGAATAGAAAGCAGCACAGTCCCTGTTATACCTCAGTTTTGGGATGGTGTGCATAACTTTCTTTACATGTGCAGTGCCAGTCTGCAGAATTTTTGCTCATGGAAAGGGTACGTGGAGGAACTTATTTCAGCGCATGGACTCCAGAGGAGTCTTATTGATTACTTCAAAACTCCAGTCGCATGCGGAGATATAAACTCTTTCTTCCTATTATTATACTGGGAAGAAATCTAGTCCTATTAAATCATTTATGGGCTACAAGAACCAGGTGCAACGTTATGTTCTCCCAATTGGTAGTAGAAAATCGAATTTACTTGTCATTGAATGACCCGAACCAAAGTCAAAAGTTTATAGCTAGCAAGGTACTTGGAACTCTAACGATTCCTTTTGTACATCTGCATTCTCTCAGATGTACTCTTTTATCATGGCACAATTAAGTTTTCTCGGAATTGTTGACTGCGCCGTGCTTGTTTGTAGGTTGATGCTGTATAATGAATTGAGCTGAGGTTAAGTTGTTCTTCGCGTGTGGAGGTTTAAATACTTATTGGCATGGTGTAACCATACTGCACGATTAATAGGAGAGAAATTGACAGATTGTAATAAAATTATCATAAAAATGAAATCTACTATTTTAATTACAGGATGAATGGGTGTCGATTAGGTGTGTGTATATGTATGTGATTTAGCTGTAGCGAGGTCCGAGCATTTGAAGCCTTTCGAGTAACAATTTTGTATTAGGATATTAGAAGACAACGCTTTTCATAAGTTTTCATTTATTTTCAATTGGAAGTCATAAAACAAATAACGACAACTCTATACGGCTTTGCATGCATAATTGTCGGGAATTAAAACATAAATTCTCTATATGAACTTCTCTCTCAGTATATTTTGTAAGTTTATCGTATTCCTATACATCTAAAAAGACTTTTTTCGGAAGCTAAAATGTTTACACTTAATCTTTCATATATACTAATTCTCTAAAGGAGTATTCTGTTTTTGCTCGAAATATTAAGTATACTTTAGAAACATAACGTACAACCATCTTGTGCACAGATTTTTTGCAAACTTGAGGCTTTTACTCTATTACAAAGAAGCATACAGAAGTTGGTAAATATAACTAACATTAAGTAAGGCAATGTTTTATAAAAAAATGATTCGTTCGCCAAATACTTCCACACAAGTGATGATTCCAGCTGCTCATTTTCATGTATTCAAAATCAAGTTGTGTAGAAAGCTTGCATATATATTTATGTATAGTAGGTGTGTAGATCCTCATAATATCTAATTCAGCTTCTATTTGTTCATGCAATCACAATATATTGTTTTACACAGTTTCTAAATATTTTTAAGTACGTATTTTCTACGGACTCTTAAGATATTTTTTATACATTTATATCGTCTTTACATTTTTAACTTTAACACGTATAGTTTTCTAATTTAAACTATTTTACCTTTGTAATATTTGGTTTCCAGATCATATAAGTTGTACGTTATCCTTACTCTCCGCGTTACACAACTACTCAATAAAAGCATAACACTGATTCTGACAAAGTGTGAAATGGCTCGGCTTACAACACAACCGTAATAGAGATTCTCAAATCTGATATAATTTTACTACTTTACATCATTTAAGTAGTAAAACTTACTGAATTGCTATCGAGTTTCTGCGTTTCCTTATATGCTAATCATAACATTACAAAGTAGGAATATTACATCATTTTTGACCAGACTCTGATCATACAATGAATTAAAGTATTTCAAACTATAAGAATTCGTCGAAATCAAGCGACACAGGAAAAAAGGAACTGTCCAATCGTACTATTCAAAATTGACTATAATTAAAGCATCTTTACGATGCTATGGACAACAATAGCAGTTATTGGTGCTCAAACTTAAGTGAATAAATATATTCGGCATAAATTCAACACGTACGTAATACGTAGATTCCTCTCAATTTACCTAAATATCTCTTGTAAAAATTATTCGTGGCATACTCGATAAAAATGGAAGTTAAACTCGAAAACATTATTTGAAGTGGAGCAGATTTTCTGAAAGAACCATAAGAACATAATTCATTAGTACATTTTATTTTTGTTTGTTGAATATGATAAGTCAGTGCTGCTTACGTCAGTTTCTTCGGGACTGGAGGAGAACCTTATCGTATACCGCGAGTATGGGCTACTTCCAACCGACAAATCTGTCGTAAACGTATTCTTCGGGGATGTCGTAGCGCTGGCCGAGCTACTGTTGTGTCCTTCACGCAAGCTCAAGTTTCCGTCGTCTATTCTGCAGTATGGCTGAACCAAATTCTTTTGGCATATTTGGGGACTGGATACGTTCGTTCTCGAAGGGAACCTGATGACAGCAAAGCATCAAATGAGTGACTGGACATACAACATTGTAGCGTTTCAAGACTTACTTAAAAATAAGTGAAATATTGAGCTCATCCCAATATTTGCTTAGAGGAACATGGTACGTCAGATTAGCGCTAGAAAAATATCTGTTTTCCGGAGACACACAGTCGTGGTATCCCTCCGAGTTTAGCATACAGTAAGTTGAATCTAAAGTTTGATTTATGTTGAGAGATAGAATCTGAATCGATGGCACGGTTAAAAGTTTCGGATCTGTAAAATCACAAGCAGATTTATTAGGATTTCAATTAAACACAAAACACAAAGGTTGCTTAGAAGGTCTGGAAGTTTAGATTTTCGAACTTACTTTCTTCGGTTTGTCGTCGTCTTCGACGCTTAGCATCTAACCCGTTCCTCTGAACAGGATTGCTCTGTTAATCAAACAGGACATTATAAACCAGTTCCATTGAAAATAATCAGAGTTTATAACTTACCGAAAAAACATTTGAGATTGCGTCTTCGGTGTGATTTTGAGACGGTGGAACTGCTGTTGTCTGAGATGGAGTACGGATAGAATTACCTAAACCCGATCCAGCGACGTGATTCTTTCTTTCAATCTCGAGATACTCAGATCCAGTTCTAGGGATGCTTGCTCCACCACAGCAATACGTCTGCAATAATGACGCGTAGAAATGAGCATCATATACACAGTACACATGTAAAGTAATTTAGTATTTTAATGCTTAGTGAATCTTACCCCGCAAACGGATTCCAAGTATGGGAGATGCGGATAGCAGTGAGACGGTTTTCCCAAAACCTTTGGTTTCACCAGCGGATGCTGCTCCAACTGCTCAGAACTCTTTGCAGCGTTAGCAAAATTTGTTTTTGCGGACTTCGGATTTTTCGTGGGGTTGTGATGCAGCATAGCTGAGGGGTAGAAGGTACTTGGGTTACGCAATGAAGGATCGACGTATATTCCATGTGGTTGTAAGATATACTCCCGAGATGAATTATACAAATGGTGTGAGTTGTAGTAGCCGTAAGATCTTTTGTGATATTCCAAAACGTACAGAGCAGCCATTGCAACCAGACTACATACATTATTATTGAAAGCTCGATTAGTTATGTATTTTATCGATTGTAGGGTGAGTCATTTAATCGTTTGTAATTACCAGAAAGCCATAACCAAAACGAGAATCACAATAAGCAGCTGAACGCATTTGTTAGAACATAAGTATTCTGCTGTGTCCCTTGCTCTTACCCTCTTGGACTTGGAAGATCCTAAATTATAAAATGTACCTATTAAACAACGATGCCTAATTATCTTCGAAATTGACTCCGCGTCGAAGGAACTTACTGGAAGAAGATGACCTGAGGCTGGAATTATTGCTTGAACTCCTATTAGCCTTAGTAATTTTTTCTAAATGATCGATTCTCGTCTCAAGTTTCCCAGTAACTTTACACAGCTCTTTCACAGCTCCGATATTCTCCATAAAAATTCGTTCCTACGCAAAAAGCCGTTAGATTATCTGTTAGTTAAATCATTCTAAAGCTAAATCTAAACTTGCTGTTTGTGGATCTTACTTTGTTCACAACTAGGAAATTGCTGACTTTTTGGCCGCTCGGTAGATCAATATCTCCAGTCGCTTTGACAGCTTCAGGTATTATTTTTTGAACTTCCTGTGCGATAATTCCAGTGTCTACGGACTCATCAGGATTGAGTCCCATTAACCGAGCAAATTCCGGATTGTAGTTATATCGAACTACTCGTAGTTGCTGGATATTCTTCAATTGCTCTTTGCTATCCATCTACAACGTTTGGATAGACAAGTTGTTACAGATATAACCTAGTAAATTTAAATCTAAAAATGTCAACCAATTGTAATAGTACCTCTGTGATTCCCTCTTTAGCTCTCATGTCACTGGGATGCATAATTTGTCCAGTTACTTTACAGTTGCCGTAAACAACCAGAGCTTCTTCAGGTCTGTCAGTATTAATTCCAACACGCCCAGCATGATAAATGGAATCTGAAGTCTGACCCTTCTGCCAGGACAACTCCATGTCACTTTCAAACTGTCCTGGGTTTGACGCCTACGATTAGAAATCGCAAGTATGAGAGGAATCCTTCAGACTACGCAGTCGATTTCGTAAGGTAAAATTCATAAAAACGGATGCATTTTTACCCTGACAATGATACGTTGTGATGACTGGGCAATGATTGGATACGACCCACCACTCATACAATGAGCATGGAGAGCCACAACCAAGTAAAAGTATCTTTGATCTGGATTTGGCTTTCCTTTCTTTCGCATGTTGTTGGATGTAGTCTCATTGAAGTGCAGCCTGCCCACAGTAAGCTTAGCTACGTTGTCAGCGTTAACTTCCAGTCTGCACAAAGTAAAACACACAAATAGTTTAGAACAACGCCAATATCCAAGTCTAATTAGAACACTTACGGAACTGGATGGAAAGGCTTCTTACTCCTGTCACTTTGAGACTGTTCAATCTTAATGCACTGGTTCGGAGACTCAGCTTTCACTCCGTAGAAATGCACATAAAAGTTTTCCACGGGTTTGTAGCCATCAGAAGTTTTAATGTACTTCACTTCTCCGTGATGTTTCACATGGCATGTAATCTGGTAAAAATATCATTGTGTTCATCTATTGTAAGCCCAAGTTGCACACAGACTGCAATGTTTAATGCCTTACCTGAAAATGGTTCTTTTTCTGGCACACGAATGCATCATCAGCATTCGAAAAATTGAAACCTTTGTCTGCATCTACTTTAAAGTAGGACGGAACACTGAAATCACAGGAAAAACTCCATTAAACTCAAAGTAAGGCGATAAGAAGGGAAAAGTAGTGTTAAACAATTACAGTTCTTTGAATGAATCATCAGCCAAAGAGTGCCAAGTAGTTTCTTGGAAAGGTTGGAATTTGATGCACTGATAGTTTGGATCCATAAACATAGCCGGATCTCCATTTACATCGAAGAACTCTTCCTCGATATTCACTCCATTTCCTGTACTTCCTCCGTTGTTACTGCTGGAGGCGTTTGAGTCGGACGGAGACATTTCTACAATTTCAGCAAAGAATTACGTAAGCTTTGATGTAACTAGGAAGCGATTGGGTGAAGGACTAAGTGCAACATGCCTGGCTCTAGTTTGACATGGATCATACTAATCTTCCCATTATTACCCGTCCCAGAACCGGACGACTTTCTCTTCTTCCCCCTCGATTTTTCTGCTTGGACTGGCTGCAGCTGAGTGTAGAAAGTTGTTATGTCCTCTTGAGATCCTGTGGACTGCGTGTTTGAGGGGGCAACGGAAGATTCCGAGGTTTCCACAGAAGCTAAGGAGGAGCTGGGCTGTGTTCCATCCAAAGTTGTAAGAGTTACGTTGGACGAGGGAGATGAGTTCACTGCTGAAGGAGAGATTGGAATCAAGGGAGGTACGTGGATAGGTGCGATGTTGGACAGTGGTGCTTCCATCGGAGCCAAGTCGTGTTGTAGCAAAGGGATGATAGGTCCATTTGCACCCACAGGGTTTTGAGGGTACATAGGATGAAGCAAAAGGTCATGGAGATTCCGACGTCCACTCAGATTGGACGTTTTATGATCTACACAAGACATTCATACAAATTAACAGGGGCTCTCTCTCCAATCCACTCAATGGGATGACATTCAGAATTGATCAAACTTACTAGGAGACCTCGAGCCCGGATCGGTAGGTGAGTACGGAGGCTCTGATCCTGAGTCCGGTGGACTATCAGGGAGATTGTGTCTGCAAATAGAACATTCCTAATAAACCCTCACGTATCGACTTGCAGTAAAGTGTCTGAAAAATAAACCTTTCCAAGCCTGACATCGAATTAAAATCTCTGCTGTACAAGATTCCTACGCTTAATTTTGACAAGACAGGAACAATACTTAAAAAACTAGCAGTTCATTACAAAGTTCAGTACACGATAATTAAACTGATTAAACTACAATGAGTACAGCTAGGCACAATAAGCTTTGAAGGCAACGTTTCATGTGCAAAGGTCAATGAAATTCTAAAAATTAATGTGTGGCGGAGTTCCACTTGAATATATACTGTCAACAAATTTTACTAAGAAAGTAACAGGGAAATGCAAGCTGATATTTATATTCTCACTGAGGATTTGAAAACAATGACTCGGGGTTATGAATTGCGATAATTTTTTAGCATGAAAATATAATGTAGGTCTTTCAATGCAAAATGCAACTCAAGTAGCAACAAACAGAGTTAAAACAAATCTTACGGCAGTGGTCCATGAGAATAGACAGTGGAACGAGGGTTGGCACCTGGAGGACCCGACTTTGTTCCACCATACTGCATAGAACCGTCATTAAAAGGGATGGAAGTGACAACTAAAATTCTGTCTCGCAAGGCTTGACCGTTCTGAGTATGTTTGGAGGCTTCACTGTTTGCCAAGGTGTCAGCAAAGTAACTAAAATGATGAGAGAACACAAAAATTACATTAGTTTTACTGATCAAAGTATGTGTGCTAAGCAGCATGCAGTTTTGAGGTGCATTTCAGACTTCATGAATGATTTCAGAAAGAGCTTGAAACTTCTTTTGCACATTCCATTTCCATGCCAAAAATTCTGGGAATAATATTAAAGTGTTCTTACACGTACCTTCCATTAGTATCGGTCTCGTTTGCGATAAAATCTTCTAATTGGCTAAAATCTAGGGCGTCATTGTCCAGTCCCGTAAAATCTTCTCGAGCTGAAATAAACAAGAA